>JAODAL010012134.1:0-96686 GCA_025379985.1 Phyllomedusa bahiana | reverse complement strand
TAAGGATTATGTACAAAAGGTAAATCATTTTGTCTGGAAGCTTGGAGATTTTTCTTTTTCCAAAAGGGTGAATTTTATGTTATGTTTGTTTTACCCGAAAGGGGGAATTTTTTTGTTTTGGGGTGGCTAACCCTTAGTTTGTTTATTATGACCCGAATAAGCTGGATTTTGGAATTTTTATCCCGGGATGCAATTTTCATTTGGCATTTTTTTGTTTTTGTTAAACCCATGGTATGATTTTTGTGTTTTAGATTTGATTTATATTTTTTAATAAAAAGGTTAAGAAACCGTCTTTTTCACCGCAAAGATTAAATTTTCCCTGTCCATAATTCCAAGAAAGGGTTTAAATTAAAATTTTTTCTTTTGTTGTGTGCGTAGAAAACGCAATTGTAACACGCTCAAAGCTAGCGTTTGTGGCTGCTAAATTATTTTGCGAATTTACTCGGGGGTTTTTAATTAAAGGTTGTTCTCAGTTGTACTCAGTAAAAGAACTTTTTTTTTCACGCCACGAAGAAATTCTGTGCATAATTCTATAAAATTTTAATTAAGCCTGTTTGGTTTTATTTTTCAGAAAATACACAGAGTTTTTAAACGGTACTCCCAAAGTCAATTTTTCCTGCCCTATGTGGAGCGAAATTTTAATCCAAGGGTTACCAAGCTTTTTACTGGGTTTCATTTGGAGTAAAAATACGGGTGTGTTTTATCTATAAGATATTTTTCATAAAAACAGGTTGTCATTTTAGAACAAAAGGATGTCAGAAGAGAGGTGGCAGGTTTCACCTGCGAGTGGAGAGGACAACATTAAGGCCCAGGGGCCCGCACAGCAAGGGACGTCGCAGCGGGGTTTATTGGTGAGGCACAACTGCCCGCTGCATTTTAGAGGCCGTGTGTTGTTCAGAAAACCCCAATGGTTTGTTAGTGTTGAGCGATTTTTATCGAAAAAGTTGAAAGGGAAAGGGTTTTTTTGGGGATCGAAATTTTTTAGTCATGCGATAATTAAGGTTAAAATCTGTGATCATTATTAAGATCGCGCCATTTTCGCGCTTCCGTAATTTTGGCGCCCGCAATCAGATTACAGAAAAGGCAGGGTGAGATGGTGTGCGGTCATGACTGGGATGTGTATGGTTGAGATTGGGGAAAAAAACACATGACCTCGTATTAATAGAACAGGTTTCCCGTTAGCTTTGTGTTCTCAGGTCTCTAGGGAAAAGGTGTCCTTGCTGTGGCCAAAAAGTCAGCAAAAAATTCTATTTCGCAAGGAAACCCCTACTATTAGCTGTGATCCTTCAATTTAGTTGATTAGAGTTTTTAAGATTTTATGTATTAGT
The DNA here is from genome assembly GCA_025379985.1 of Phyllomedusa bahiana. Classification (NCBI taxonomy): domain Eukaryota; kingdom Metazoa; phylum Chordata; class Amphibia; order Anura; family Hylidae; genus Phyllomedusa; species Phyllomedusa bahiana. The sequence continues at coordinate 95,358 of JAODAL010012134.1, read as the reverse complement.
AGAGAATTTTAAAACAGCATTACCTGTAAAGTCACTTGGGGAGCGTGGGGGGGCCCGGGGGCGAAAAAGACAAGCTTTTTTTTAAAAACATGGATAAAGTTCACAGACTAGTGTAGCTTTGCATGAATATTTTATTTTAACGTTTTTATTAAAATTTTTCCCTGGATTTTGGGCACCCTGAACTTTTTTTGGCTACACAATTTTAGTAACTGAGGTCCATTTTATAATCGTTAATTTCAGATAGGGTTATTTTCAATTTTACCCATTCCCCCTGTGTTGTTTATCCCCCTTGATTTAAAATTAAAATCCAGCAATTTGTGTCAGCAAGGTTGTTTGTTGCCAAAAATACCGTGTATCATACGAAAAACATAACAGTACGTGTTTTTTGACTTTTGCGCCCCCAGCTTTGTTCATTGAGCAGCATCATGTAAATCTTTAAACAGCAATTTTGTCACCAAGGAAAATTGAAAGGTGAAAAAAAATACAGTTTATTATACGAAAAATAACAGTACGTGTTTTTTGACTTTTTCGCACCCCAGTTTTGTTCATTGCGCGATCCAGGGGAAAATTTTAAAAAAACAGCAATTCTATAGTCCCCACAGGTAAATTGAAAGGGCAAAAAATACGTGTTTTTTCGAAAAATAACAGATGTGTTTTTTGCTTTTGCGCCCCCAGCTTTGTTCATTGACGGTTCCACGTAAAATTTTTTTTTAAAAAAGAAATTCTTTAGTCCCCAAGGTGAATTGAAGGTGCAAAAAATACCGTGTATTATACGAAAAAATAACAGATAGTGTTTTTTGACTTTTGGCCCCCAGTTTGTTCTTTGACGGACCCAAAGTAAATCTTAAAACAGCAATTTAAGTCCCCACAGGTAAATTGAAAAGGTGAAAAAATCCCGTGTATTTAGGGAAAAATAAACAGTTGTGTTTTTTGTTTTTCCCCGCCCGATTTGTTGATAGAACCTTGCATTAAATTTGAATCAGCAATTTTGTTTTGATTAGGGGGATTTGAGAATAGCTGTGATTTCCCGTTTTTTAAATAAGGACTTTCAAAAATTCCATACCTTTTAAAAATTTTTATTTTTTCGAACATGGAGGAAATGCGATGGTAAGCGAGAAAGGGGGGTTAGCACTGGAGGAGAGGTCGGGGAAAAGGTGCTCCTTCCGTGCTGGCGAAACACGATGCCAGCGCACGTGTTGCGGACGAGGCTGCATGTGGGTCAGGGCCCCTGTGAACTAAGTAAAACATCTGCCAATCTGTCCTTCAGTGGTTAATGCAACCTGATCTAGCAGTTTTTACCTCCTGTCCTCCAGTCAAGCCACAAATGTCTCCAGATCATCAGAATCCGCCCAACATGAAGCACCCCAAAATGTCAACTGTTTCCCACCATGTGGATAACCCATTGTCTGAAGCCCTCTTTGTAAAAAAATGCGGTTGGGGTCAAAAGGGGATTTTAAAAGATAAGGGATGTTTTTTAGTTGCTCTGACGCCCAGTTACTGAGCCTAGAAAGGTGAAGGAAGCGGTCATCGGAAAAAATCCCGGGGGTCGGCAAAGCTTGCAGGCCCCTTGTTGTACCCCGGCTTTGGATGAAAAGAAAGTCGGAGACCAAGTCACTTGTTGATGATGATGTGATGACGAATTGCGGATCCATCCTGGTTTTTCCCGCAGAATTTGTTGCGAGCGCTTCATCAGTGGACGGGGGAAGATGATGGGGTAGGTCAATGGGGCCCCGCCAAAAAAAAAGGGAGAGGAGGTCGCAAAAGTCCGTGATTGATTCCCCAGCCCGGTCAGCGAAAACCCCCGCCCCTCCTTATCCCCGTCAAAAAAGGTCCGGACCCTCAACCCTGGGCCTTTGTTCCCCAGCGTTTTTTTAAAATTGCCCCCTTTCCCGAAATGCATAAGTGAGGCAAAAACCCTTAGGGTTAACCACCCCCAAACATGTTGTCACATGCAGCGAATGCATGAGTTGAAATGGGGGAACATTTGGGAAAAAAAAGGCCCGACGCCCCGGGGCCCTCCAACCCTGTCACACCCTCGTCTCCGCCTCCTCCCCCTCCGCCCCCACCAAGCGTTCCCTCGTCCCCATGTCTTCAGAGTCTGACGGGGGATCGGGACCCCGTTCCCCCCCCCCCCCCCCCCCCCCCCCCCCCCCCCCCCCCCCCCTCCCCGACGCCCGATCCCAAAGCACCACCAGGGGACCATCCTCCCTTTTTCCCCTTTCCACCATTTTGACGCCTGACGCCGTACAGGGCCGTTAGCAGCCACCCTTCTGTCTTAGGTTTGGGAGCAGGGGGAAAAAACATTTTTAACCCAAAACCCCACCCCAAAGCCAAAAGCCTAAATGCGGCATTCCCAGGTTTTTGGGCCTTGGAAATGTTGCCTTTCGTTAGTGGAACAGATGGGTCCGCCCGTCATGGCCCTCGCTGCCCCAATACAGATGCCGAGCAGGCATTTTTCCCGAAAACCCGTCCCTACCTGGCCAGCCAGTGTCATTAAAATTTAAAGGGCGGTTGTCTGATCTGTTCCGGAAAGATTTCCCCAACCGACAAGGATAGTAAGCACGCCCAAGGGCCGCATATTCTATGACAGCTCATGGGTGAGCTGGGTGGATGTCTCTGGGGGTGAGGTGGCTTCAGGCTTGGCGCTGCCTTCAAAACGCAGGGATGGTCGGGGTTTTTCCCCCCAAGGTCCTTGGTGGCATCACGTCCCCAGAGACACGGGATTGTTGAAATTAATCTCCCTTGGAGCCCGTCCACACAAGGTCAGGAGTGTGGAGGCTTCCGCAACGAGAGGGAGCGTGGCTGGGTGACAAAAACCCTTTGTGCGGCAAGGTGGGGGTGGATAAGGGCGAAAATTGTGGCCCCCCTTAAGTCGGTAGGCTGGAGACACCCCTTCCCTGGCAATGTATGAACCTTGTGTCCAAAAAAATTTTAAAAAGTACCGGGTTGGCTGCCTGCTGAAAAAGGCTCGAGGTTGATTTCCATTCCCCCGTTGCACCCTGCTTCGTCCCGCCGGGCTGGTTGCAGCGCCAGTCGGCCCCCCCTTTAACCGTCTCATTGTTGACGTGGAAACACGCTGAATTACCCCCCCACAGCCCCAGCGATTGTGGCGCAGCGCAATGCCATTAGCAGTACGAAGTGACATGGCCTGCAAGCAGGGTGGACGGGGGTTAAAAAGAGAGTGGAGGAGGGAAAGGCTTGAACCATCTTGCCATTTTTGAAGAAGCCACCAAAAGGGGTCAGTGGGACAATGCCTTCAGCATGGCATTGTGGTGATTTATTCTGGTCGCGTTGGACACTCTGAAACACAGAGAATTTGAGGCAGGATGGGGAAAGTGAGTTTCTAGTGCCCCTCAACCCAAGGTTGGGAATTAAGGCCCCATCTCTCCATGAGTGCTTGGTGCTCCATTTCCCCCAAAATTTCCTCGATTAAGGCCATCAAAATAAACAACTTTATTGGTGGCCACCCCCGGACCCCCGGTACAAAAAAAACTGCACTTTCTTCCCACCCCCCCAATAGAGAGTAAAATGAGGAAATGGAGCCCTGCTGATTGTTTCAACTGGAGAATTTTTGCGTCTGCTTAGTTTTCAAATGTCAGGGGTGGAAAAAATCAGCGAGTGACAGCAGTAGAGTGCCAAGTAGCCGTAGCGTCAGCGCGGGAGAAAACAGGCAAGGTGGGGGGAAGCCCATGGGTGACCTCTGGGAAATTTTTTTTACCCCTCACAAGCATGCAAAGCAGGCCCCCATACAAACCCAGAGACAGTTAAAATCTTTTGCACGATATCTGCGTCTCAAACGAGTTTTTTTAGTGTTCCGCCCCAATTGATTCGGTATCCAAAAAAGGACGAATGGCCCGAGTGGCTGTCCGCCATAGTGGTGTTTCCGCCCAGCAGCCCGCGTATATCTGAGCGGACCTTCAGCACAGCGGAGGAGTCATTACAGACAAAGCATCCCGGGTTTCCCAGTAATGTGGATCGTTTTACTTTCTAAGATGAATCAGGCTGGATTTGTGATGTTGTGGCCCCCAAATTTCCCGGGCCCCCATTAGTTGTGGTCTCTTCCATTCTCTCCAAACAGAAAAAGGGCCCCTTTAAAAACTTTTTTTTAAAAAGGATCGTTTCTTACTGCAATTTTTATTTCAATTCCCCAAAAGTTATTTTGCTGGTTTTGCGTGAGGAGACTAAAAGACACCAAGGTTTCATGACAAAACCATATTCCATTTACTCACTTTATATTTAGAATTTTTACATTGTCAATGGTTTTGGGGTCTGTTGCCTCAAATTTTTAACGTGTCTGAGAAGTATATTTATAAATTTTTTGGGGGCATTTGCGTGAATAAGCAATTTTAAAAGGTCCTTTGGAAAGAAATGTGGTTCTAAGTGGCATTTCTCCTCACAATTTTTTAAAAAGTGGGGAGATGTTATTTAAATTTTTTGGGTATGTTTTCTGTGGATTTCAGCAATAATCCTGGGCCTTTGGAACAGAAATGTGGCTTTAAGTGGCATTTTCCCTTTACAATTTTTAACAGTGGTGAAAGTCTTTTTTTTTAATTTTTTGGGTCATGCTCTTTGAAATGCAGCAATATAAGGTCCTATTCTAAAAAAATGTTGTTTTAATAGAATTTGTTCTTTAAATTGTCAAAAGGGTTAGGGGGCATGTTCTGAATTTTGGGGGCATTTTGCTGTGACGCGCTAACTAAGGTCTATTTTAAAAAAAGTTGTTTTTAATAGACATTTGTTTTCCAAAATTTTCCAAAGTGGCTCAAGGGTCTGCTTTTAATTTTTGGAGCATTTTGCTGTGACATCAGCTATACTACAGGTTTTTCAAAAAATGTTTTTCTACAGCTTTGTTCTTCACCCAAAGGTCAAGAGTGGTCAAGGGGTGGTGCTGTCAGAAACAGGGAAAAGGTTGGACACTGTTAATGGGCACATATTGCAAAATGACTTGTTTTGCAAGATCTTTAAATAGTATCAATCCCCTTTTTTGAGACAAACCCCTTTAATACAATTAAAAAAAAAGAAACAAAGAATGGGGGATTCCTCGATTTTTAAAAGTGTTTTTAGAATTAAAGTACTAAAAAACTTTATGTCAAAAAGCTGTTAAAAAAATTCCCCTGAATTGTACAAAGGGGGGTACAGGAAAACTTGACCGAGTAGGTTATTTTAGAGGAATGGTATGGAGACGGGGCAGGGAAAAAGTCAGAGCCCCTTTCCTCCGAGTTGGTAAAATGGAAAAAGAAAGCCAAGATAAAAGGGGACCTGGGTGTAAAGGAGCGTTAACCACCGTATTTCCAAGTGAAGCTCATTGGTCCCCCAAATCATACGAGGGGCAAGCCTACCAGGGGATTGACTGTGTATGAGGAAGGTGGAGTTTTCAATTCCCCTTCCCACTTGCTTCAGCACGACAGTTTTTGTGCTGACCCGGGCATTTTAAAATGCGTGTTAAAAGAGAGGACGCCGCCTGGGCTCTCCCGCACCCACTGTAAAAATCCGGGCCCTGGGTCTGTGTGGCCCCGGCAGGTATAGTCAATGTCCCGTGAAATAAAATGGTGGTTGAAAGACTCCTTTTTCCCGGGATTTTAAAAGTGGGGGGTCATGCAGGTTTGGGGTATGCTGTGGCCCCGGACAGGTTAGTCAATGTCCCGGGGGAAAAAAAATGGTGGTTGATAGGGCTGCTTTTTTTCCGGAAAATTTTTAAATTGGGGGTCATGAGGTTTGGGGGTCATGTGTGGTACAAAACGGGATATGAATGGTTGTGTTTTTTTTTTTTTGGCTTTTATAAACCCAAGTGTGTTGCAGATGTAGACGTATCCCTTTGACTGTTTTTGGTGTTAATTCCCGCTTCTCCAGCCCCCTTTTTGGGGGTTTAAAAATGAAAAAGGGTTTTTGCTCTCCCATAGATTTAATGGTCATCGCTCATAATCGATGTCACTATCGAAAAACCCTTTTCGAGGGGGGCCGCTATCGATATCGCCCCATTCGATGCCAAAGTAAGCTCAACATATTCTTGATTGGTTGACTAGGTCATCCCCTTCCCCCCAGATGAATTTACAACCCCGTCAAGAGTCAGTGGGACGTCAAAACCAAAAACCCTTTGTTGGATGGCCGGGGGCGGGTCAGCGGCCCCCACTGTCCCCAACTCGCCTCTGTCCCCTCCGGTTCCCCCAGCCCGAGATTTTTCTATGTGGGTTTGGGCCCGGCCCCATATAGCGAGGATGAAAATTTTAGGAGGGCGTCAGCAGTACTTGGGAGCGAGGAAATGGGGCCAATATCCCCCGCTTTTGCAGTAGGCGGAAGTAAGATGTGGAGAGTGGCATGGGGGGTCATGTGGTGAGGGGGGAGGCTCTGATACCCAAAACGGTGATGAGGACGAAGTGAGATGAAAAACAAATAGATGATGATGTAGCCCACCGCACTTTGGGAGCCCGGTTGAGGCAAGGGTTCTTTCGCGGAGAAGAGGGCGTCAGTTGCGGTCAGGCAGCGGCACAGCCCGAAGTGGGTCGTGCGGCCGGGGAGTCAGAGGATAGCAGCGTGTGAGGTCAGGAGCCCAAATGGCAACGGGATAAAAAACCCGCTTCGTTTGGGGCCAAGGGAAAGTAGCGGAAAAGGGGGTCAGTGAGGCAGCGGGGCAGTAGTCACTCAGGCGGAGCGTTGGGGGTAAAATCCGATACTCGGCGGGGGTGGGAGTTTTTGCTAAGAAGGGGGAGCCGAAATTTTTGTATTCGGTATATGTAGTCTGTAGGCAGAAAGTGAGCGTGGCCGGGGCTAACGTTGGCCCCCGGCCCTGCGTCAACACATCAGCGTCACCATCCCCTGGCCTGGGAGAAACGTGGCTAGATGTGGTGGTCCAGGCTCCACCCCCTCTGCAAAGGGAGCTGTTTTTCTTTGACATATCCCCGGTCCAGATGCTCTGTCCTCGCTACTCATGGCGCCGCAGCGTTCAGGAGGCGATTGCAAAGAGACAACAGTAAGCGTCCCCCCATTTTTAAAGGGGGAGAAGCTGACCGTCTCCCGTCCAAATTGTTGGTACTGCAGTCCCCCCCTTTTTCCAAAAATGGTGGATCTGCACCGTTCAGAGAACTATGGCTTTGCGGCCGAGGGAGAGTTCCAAGCCGTAATTTTTTTCCAAAAAGGCATACCAGATCGTAAAATGTGAACAGAAGGGGGGCCATCCTTGGATTACGGTTTGTTTTAAAGGGGCTTGGGGGAGCGCGGAGTCGGAGCTGTAAATACGGTCGGGCCAGTACAGTCCCTTTACGGCCCCGGGTGAAAATGCTTCGGCCCCGCACCCAACAACTTGGACAGGAGCGCCCCTTTTCTCCACGTTGTCAAACTGGTTCCCGCGCAATGTCGCCCCCCTCCTCCCCCACCCCCACCACCATCTTTTAGCCTCCACAAGTACTGCTCCAAACATACCCAAAGTGAGGGCCGCGGTGTCACGCGTTCTACACCGGTTGCCTCGGGGAACGAAGTCAAAGGGGGGAACTGCTCCCCCGGCATGCAGCAGAAAACATGTGTGGCTTTTCGCGCCAATGAAAACGGAACCATGGTACGGCAATGGGAGGTACATTATGTTCGCGTGCACGGGAGGGGTGGTCCATGGCCCCGCAGGCGCCGTGTTCAATCGGTTGTGAAAAAGGTTCCTGAAGTCTTCCACCCATCTTCGAACATTTGAAAAAAGGCCAGGAAAAATGTGCTGTCTTCATGCATTCCCACAAAGCCAGAAAACCCTCCTCGAGTTCAGCGGCAGAACGGCCCCCCCAAAACACTTGATTCGATGTTTCCCCCCGTTGGAATTCCAGCCTGAAGTTGGACGACTGTATGAAAAAGAGAAAGGCCATTAACGATTTTTTATGATCCCGGCGGACAGGGTACTACCCTGGTAAAATTGATGTCAGCCAGTGGAGCTATGCGTGAAAACCTGCCATTTGTTGAGGCCATTCGGGGGGCCACGTTATTTGTCAGTCGCCGGGAAATAGGGGGAGAAAAACGTCATTCCACTGCTTTTGTCCTGGAACAGATGCTGAAAAATCTGTTGGGCGGGGGCTGGAGACGTGGCGACTACATTTAGGGGGCCACATGAGTCGGGGGAAAACTAAAATGGAGGAGGAGGGGGACTTTGGGAGAAAAGAAGCTTTGTTGGTGAAATGAGGGTTTTCTACCCAGGGACAAGAGAGGGGGGGAGCAGGAGCAGCTGGGGAGGAAGATGGAGTGAGGAAGAGAAGGCCCCGAAGCCCCGTGGCAGTTTACAGTGGATGGAGGCAGGGAGCCCTCGGAGTATTGTGCAGATGGCCCACGGCATGTGATTTGCATCGCATCTGGCAGAGGGTGACTTCTGGCTCTCCACCCTATTGGACCCCGCTACCGGTCCAAAAACTATGGGAAAAATCCTCCGTAGCAGTTGGCCACTCCTATGTGCGGCTCGTCCCTCCTCGACAGGTTTGCCCGGGGGGGGGTTTTTCAGCGCTAAGTACTCTGCCGCGGCTCCCGGGGGAGGGGGGGGGGGGTCGGAGCAGTACCAGCTCCTCAGCGCAACCCTAATTTGGGGAGTCACGAGAGCAGCTTCCTTCACCCGCTAGTAGGAGGGCAGTCGCCAGCAGCAGCAGCAGGACCTGGAGCAGACCCTAAACCCCAGCAGGTGGGGGCCCTACTTGGAAAGTACTTGCCACCCCAGTTGAAACCCGTGGACTATGGGCGCCAAACTGGATGTGGGGCCCGCAACTTGCCGAGTTTGCAGTGGAAAACTGTCTCCCCCGGCCAGTAGTGAGGCATCGTGGGGTGTTCAGTGCGGGGGGGGCCATCGTTCCCCCCAGGAAAACCCTTTTTCAAGGGAAATGGGAAACGATTGACCTTTGTCAGATGAATCAGGGTGGATGGGCCGGGATTTCCCAACCAATGCCTTAGGCGTCAGATACATCAGCCATGAGCCTCACCCAAACTTTGGAAATGGTCTGAGTTAAAAATACTTGCCCCCCACATATTTGATCCCGCCACTCGCCTGATGCCACCCCATTGTGCAGTTTTACATCTGCCACCAACCATCTTTACCAGGGATGGTATTGCCACCCCCTCCAAAATCTGTCATTGTGTACTGTCTGACCTCATGCTGTCTGTGGCTGCTGCCGTCACTCTACTCTGTCATTGTCCCATCTGTGGCCTACTCCTTTTTTTGCCCCCTCCAGAATGTGTTTGTCCCCACTTTCTGACTCATGCTGCTGCGGGGCTGCTGCCGGACCTACACACTTGTATTGTGCCACCTGTGGTATTCCTGTTTTTGCCACCTCCAAAATGCATTGTGCCACTGTCGACCTCTTTGTGCTGCTGTGGTTGGCCTGCCTCCACACTGTGTCATTGCCCCACTCTGTGGCCCACTCCTGTTTTTGCCACCTCCGAATGTCTTTGTGCCACTGTCTGACCTCATGCTGTGCTGTGGCTGCTGCCGTGACCTACACACTGTGTCATTGTCCCACTGTCTGACCTCATGCTGTGCTGTGGCTGTGCGTGACCTACACACTGTGTCATTGTGCCCTTTTGCCCTTGTGCTGCTTGGCTGCGCCGTGCCCTAACACTGTGTCTTTGTCCATGTCTGCCCTCATGCTCCCGTGTGGCTGCTGCCGTGACCCACAACTGTGTATTGTGCCATGTCGATTCATGCTGTGCTGTGGCTGATGCGTGACCTACACACGGGGGCCGTTCTTGGGGGGGCAGGGGGGGAACCCCTGGGCCCCGAGGCTCCGCTTACCGAGGGGGGCCCCGCGGCCGCCCCCTGCCCCCCCGGGGAGCCCCCCTGACTCTGCGGGCTGTTTTATAACAACGCGCAGGCCAGCAGCGCCAGTACAGGGGAGGGGCGGGGGTCGTTCGTCCTGACTCCCCCCCCTGTATCAGCCCTCGCAGGGGGCGCACGGTTTCACCCCGCCCCCTATGACGCTCGATCTCCTCGGTCGCGTTGCCACCGAGGAGTCCCTGGGAGGGGGGAAAGGGGAAGCGGCGTGATGACGTCACGCCCCTTACACCAATCACGCTTCGGGGCTGGACGCGCGACCGAGGTCTGGTAAGTAATTTTTTTTATTTTATAATTACTTAAGGGGGGATCACTGGCATAATTTGGGGGCTCACTGGCTACAAGAGGGGCATCATGGTACAAGGGGGGGGATATGGCTACAAGAGGGGCATCACTGGGTACAAGGGGGGCATCACTGGTACAATGGGGGCATACTGGCTATAAGGGGGATCACTGGCTAAAGGGGGGGATAAGGGTACAAGGGGGATAATTGGCTTAAGAGGGGCATCATGGTACAAAGGGGGGCATCCTGCTACAGGGGGCATCACTGGCTACAAAGAGGGGATCACTATCTTAAGGGGGGGCATCACTGGTTACAAAGGGGGCATCATGGCTACAATGGGGGGCCCTCCTGGCTTTTCAAGGGGGCATCCTGGTACAATGGGGGCCATCATGGGGTTAAAGGGGGCATCACTGGGGTACAATGGGGGGCATCACTGGTATAAAAGGGGGGATCACTGGCTACAATTGGGGGCTCCTTGGGTACAATGGGGGGCATCACTGGCTATAAGGAGGGCTCACTGGCAAAAGGGGGCTCCTGGCGTAGGGGGAATCCCTGGCTATAAGGGGGCATCACTGGCTATAAGGGGGCAAAACTGGCTACAGGGGGATGACTGGATTGGGGGGGGTACTGGCATAAGAGGGGAAAACATGGCCAATGGGGGGCATCATGGCTTTAAGGGGGCTCATTGGGTCGGGGGGCCCTGGCTATAAGGGGGGCATATGGGGAAAGGGAGCATCATGGCTATAAGAGGGGCATCATGGCTACAGGGGGGGATCACTGGCTACAAGGGGGGCATCACCGGGGTACAGGGGGCATCATGGCTGCGGGGGGGTCTATGGGGTGCAGGGGGCATTACTGGTACAAGGGGGGGGACCTGGCTAGGGGAATCTTCTGGTGCGGGGGGCATCAATGGATAAAGGGGGGCATCATGGTACAGGGGTTCTTTTTGGTACAGGGGGCATCACTGGCTACGGGGGGCATTTCTGGCTAAGGGGGATTATGGCTACATAGGGGCATCACTGGTACGGGACATCTACTGGTACGGGGGCATCATGGCTAAGGGGGGATACTGGTACAGGGGGTCATTTCTGGTACAGGGGCATCACTGGCTACGGGGGGATCTTTGGTACAGGGGGCATCACTGGGTAAAGGGGGGCATCTTCTGGTACGGGGGGGACACGGCTACAGGGGGTATACCTGGCTACGGGGGGATCACTGGTACAGGGGGTACTACATGGCTACACGGGGGTATTCATGGCCCATATGAGATGGGTTAGTGGGGCATTTGTATATGATAGGAATTGGTAGGAAGTGCTGATAAATTGGGAGTCTTAAGATGTTTTTTTTTGTAAATTTTACGTGAAAAGTTGGGATAGTCGTATGGCGTTGGGACGTGGGAAAAAAAGAAGAGAAAGAGAACAACTCTTCAGGACATCTCCCCGGAGTCCTAGATATAACTTTACTGTAATATTTATATGTCTGCAGAGCCTTTGTACAGGGGTATCCATCACTGTATGGTCACTGTATGCCGGGGAATATTGGTTTTAGTATAATGGTTTATCTCATTTTTGGTCATTTTTTTTATCCGGTCACTTAGGTGGTGTATGTGGCATGGTGTGGTTTTTTATTCGGTCAATGTTTTGTTTGGTGATTTTGGTCTTAGTGGTCCTTTGGGGTTCTGGTTTGGGGGGAGCGGGGTTATTTGGTTAACTGTAGGCTATGATTTAGTAGTTTTATACATAGCAGATTTGGGAAAGCTTTTTTTTATTTTGGCTTTGTTTATGGTGTGCCTGTGGCGCCGTTGGTACGGGGGGGGAGCCGACTTTTTCACCCCGCCCTGAGTAAATTTAGCCTTGAATGCCCCGCCCCACACTCTGTCATTTTGCCCCGTTGACCTCTGTGCGCTGTGGCGGTGCCAGACCTAAACCCGTGTCATTTTGCCCTACTGACCTCATGCTGCTTTCGTGGCTGAGCCTGGGGCTGACACACTCTGTACTGGCCACTGTCTGACCTCTGCTGTGTGTGGCTGTGCCCCTGACCCACACACGGTCTTGTGCCACTGTCTGACCTCAGCTGCTGCTGTGGCTGACCGTGACCCACACACTTGTCATTGTGCCACTGTTGACCTATGCTGGCTGTGGGTGCCTGCCCTAAAAACCGGCTTGTGCCATGTTGACCTCATGCTGTGCTGTGGCTGTTTCCGTGACTACAACCTGGTCATTGCCCCACTCTGTGGCCTGTTCCTGTTTTGCCACCCCCAAGTGTATTGTCCCACTGTTTGACCTCATGCTGGTGGCTGCGCCGTGACCTCCACACTGTGTCATTGTTCCACTCTGGGGCCTATTGTTTTTGCCCCTCCGAATGTCATTGTGTCATGTCTGCTCATGCTGCTGTGTGGCTGCTGCCGTGCCTCCACACTGTGTCTTGTCCCACTCTGGGGCCCTACTCCTTTTTTTGCCACCTCCAGAATGCATGTGCCACTGTCTGCCCTATGCTGCTGCTGGGGCTGATGCCGTGACCTTTACACACTCTGTCATTGTGCCACTGTTGCCTCTGTGTCTGTGGCTGCTGCCGGTGCCCTCCCAACTGTATTGTGCCATGTTGACCTATGCTGTGCTGTGGCTGATGCCGTGACCTACACCCTTTCATTGGCCGTCTGACCTATCTGCTTTGTGGTGCTCCCCGTGACTAACACGGGTTTTCTTGTCCCACTTGGGGCCCTGTTCCTGTTTTTGCACCTCCAGAATGTCATTGTTCCACTGTTGCCCTGATGCTGTGCTGTGGCTGCTGCCGTGACCCCCACCTGTGTCATTGTCCACTCTGGGGCCCTACTCCTTTTTTTCCCACTCCAGAATGTATTGTGCCCTTGTTGACCTCATGCTGCTGCTTGGCTGCTGCCTGACCTCACACTGTGTTTTTGTCCCATCTGTGGCCTACTCCTGTTTTTCCCACCCCCAAAATGTCATTGTGCCCACTGTCGACCTTGCTGCTGTGGCTGCTGCCGTGACCCCCCACATGTGTATTGTGCCATTTTGGACCTCATGTCTGCTGTGGTGCTGCCGTGACCTTACACATGTGTCTTTGGGCCCACTGTCTGACCTCATGCTGTGCTGTTTTGGGATGCCTGCCCTACACACTCGTTATTGTACCACTGTCGATCATGCTGCTTGGGGCTGTCCGTGCCCTTCCACTGTGCATTGTGTACTTTTGACTAATGCTGTGCTGTGGTGATGCCGGGGACCTCACACTGTGTATTGTCCCACTTTCCCTACCCCTGTTTTTTCCACCTAGAAGTCATTGTCCCATGTCGCCCTTTACGCTGCTGTGGCTGCTCCGGGGACCTACAACTGTGTCTTGTCCCATGTCTGCCCCGCTGCTGCTGTGGTGATCCCGTGACCTACCACTCGGGTATTGTGCCCTGTCTGCCCTATGCTGTGTTTGGGCTCTGCCGGCCCTAACACTGTGCCTTTTCCCTGTTTTTCCCCATCTCCAAAATGTATTGTCCCCAAATGTCTGCCTCTGCTGCGCTGTGGTTGCCGTGACCTCCACACTGTTCATTGTCCACTCTGGGGCCCAAATCCTGTTTTTGCCCCCTCCTAATGTCTTTTGTGAAATGTTGACATCTGCTGCGGTGGCTTCTCCCCGTGACCCCCACACTGTTTTCTTTGTCCCACTTTTAGCTCACCCCTGTTTTTGCCACCTCCAGAATGTTATTGTCCCACTGTCTGCCCTCATGCGCTGCTGTGGTGCTGCCGGACTACAACTGTGTCATTGCCCCACTTTTGGGGCCCTACTCCGTTTTTTGCCACCTCCAGAATGCATTGTGCACTGTCTGACCTTGTGTGCTGTGGTGTCCCCTTGAATACACACTTGTATTGCCCCACTGTCTGCCCTCATGCTGCTGCTGTGGTGCTGCCGTGACCTACAACTTTTGTCTTTGGGGCCCTTTTCTGACCCATGCTGCTGCTGTGGCTGATGCCGTGCCCTACACCTCTGTCATTGTCCCATGTCTGCCCTATGTGCTCCCAGTGGCTGCTCCCCTTGACCTACAAATGTGTCATTGTGACTCTGTTGCCTACTCCTGTTTTTCCCACCTCCAGAGTCATTGGCCCTGTTGCCCATGTGCTGTGGCTGCCGCCGTGACCCCCACACTTGTCCTGATGTTGCCCCCTGAGCCCTCGCTTGTTTTTTTTCCAGCTTCGCTCCCCATGTCTTTTCAGGTTTCTTTCCCCCCCTTCAGTTTTTTGGTCAGTTTTCCTCTTAAGTGCCCCAGGGAATTTTTAGTGAAGGATTCTTAGAGGGGCAGGGTATGTGCGTTCTTACTAAAAACAAATCATTGTTTGAAGACAAAAACCAAGCTCCCTCTGCTATTTAAGCATGGCAAAACGTTCTACAGCACCCTGAAAGGTCTGTCCCCGGGGAAATAGCTGTTTTTTAAAGTGATTCGCCCCGAAGAAATTGGGAACGAAGTTATTTTTTGCGAGAAATTCGGCAAAGTGAAGAACCCAAATTTTCAGGAAATTCGCCCATCTCTACACGTAACATAGCTAGTCAATATGACTATTATATTAGGGTATTGGTGGCTTTGTTATCATTATTAAAGGGTTATTCCTGGTTCACCTAACAAATGTTATTTTTTGATTTATGTAAAGTTATACAGTAGTATCATCAATCCATTCTAGATCCTTGGACTTAAATCAAACTGGACTTATACCAAACAAACTTTTCCCTTAGGAAATAAAGGGAAAAAAATTTAACCCGTTTAATAAAAATGGATTTTGTTATTATCCAAAATGCTACTCACATTCCCTGAAGGCAGCCTGAATTCAGCCATAATATTGGCGAGTATGAGCTGTAGCTGGCCACAAGGTGCCTGTGTTTTAGCAGTGCTAGATCAATGATTAATGTAACTCTGGAGAGGGTAGTCCCAAACCACCTCAAACACACTGTCACATACTCAGAACGAGCAGACTACAGTGCAGCCTATTCTACAAGTAAGCCGGAGATGAGAGGATTAGGTGTAAAGATGTGGAGAAGATAGTGGCTATGGAGGTTCGGCACTTACAAGAGGACCAATGGTGCTTGACAATAGAAGCTTTGTGGAGGGTCTGTGTGCGGCGGAAGCAGCTCTCACATCCAGAAGCTATAGGCTGCTAAATGATTTGACCTCGCTAGAGATAACCAGATGAAAGTATGTAAAATCCCTTATTATCATCCGCCCCCAGAGGTGGCCCTTCCAAAAAAAATGTTGTATACCAAACAAATGTTTTCGATTCCAAACAGGACTTCTACAAAGTTGGACTTAAACCAAAGCAGACTTATACTGAGGTGCCACTGTATAATCTTCTAAATTCCATTCCAAATCAGTTCTTCACTGTTTCTAAGATCTTTGTTTTCAGCTTTATTGAGAAACTGCAGGACACTGGATAAAAAATTGTCCTGATGATGGCCATGAACACCATCACATTTTCTTATATACTTGTAACTTTATGTTTTCTTTAAAAAAAGGCCCTCAGTCCTTAGGCAATAGATATAATAGAAGATTCATAAAACCTGTGATACATCCAATTTTAAAAGTCCTTATTCCTCTGAATAGGTTTTCATAGTGGTCCAAACCATTGTAGATAAGTTGCAGAGACAAACATATTAATCAAGGAGGTAACCGAGCACCAGAGGCAACGTTTCAGAGGTGGACCTCCTTTCTCAAGCAGGCATCAATAAGGTTAGTCCTCCCATTGCCCCTAATATTCATAAAGAGATACGTGAACAATGTAAAACTTCTTACAGCAATTGATTTATTTTATGTTCAAATGTGACCAAATTAATAAAATAATGTAAAAAATTTACATTTTATTTGTTTTACACCATACATCTTAATACAAGCATATTAAATAGCATGGAATACACTTTATTTTATGTGAGGGATATGTTCTGATAGAAAGTTTGTTAACTCCTAAATGACAATGGACATATGGGTACCTCTTATTGTTGTTAAGGTGTATGGAGCCTGCTCACTCGCTGAGTATCCTCCATACGTGGTGGATGTCAACTGTTAATTCCAGCTTCCAGCTGCACTCCATTCCTCTCCCCAACCCTCTCCTCAAATCTTGTGCCTAATGGTTATCATGGCAGCTAGAAGACTAATAAAGGCTCCTGTAGCTGCCATCATAGGCAGGAAGTAATAGGAGCAGCATCTTGGTACACCCCTCTGCATTATATATATATTATTCAGAATGATCTACAAGCGATTGTGCCCACTAATAGTCGAGTACTCTAGTGAGACAATATAGGGAGGACAATATAGAAAATGAAGTGGTAGATAGGTTAGAGAGTGGGCAGACTATATCGGCGGGTGGAGAAGTGGAATGGGGGAGGTGGAGTAGACCAGGGGGAAAAGGGAGAACCAGGTTTTGGAAAACCCCCAGCTTTATAGGTCCCCACAATATCTCATGAAATACAATGCCCCTACAAATTTGTGTAAAAAAATTTAATCACCATGCTGTCCACAAAGGTAAAAAGTAAAACCCCCCTTTCCCATATCTGAAAGGGTAATGTATAATCCCATGAAATCGAAACCGAAGGAGAGATTTTTTAATCGAAAATTTTCGCTTTAACGGGTTTTAAATTTAATCTCAGGGCTGTCTACAAAAGGGGAAAAGGGAAAGATCCCATCCCGGTCTAATAAAACATGTTAATAAAAACCCAAACCTTTTGAGGGGAAAAGGGGTTAAAACTGGGGGGGAACTTAAAATGTTTTTTCCCACAAAGCTAGAAGTCTTTGCAACCAAAATGGGGGAATTTGAGGCGCTTTTTTCTGGGAAGGAGCTGTTAAATTTTGGTAGGTATTCCCGTTAACATGGTGGACTCCTCGAAATTTAAAAAGCCCAACCTTCAAGTTTTTAATCAAATTTGGGAAACACAGAGCAAACAGGGGGGGAAAGGAGGAGTGGGGCCCTGTATGTAAGGGATTGATTTTGAAGGCAAATGTGAAAGAGGAAATTTTACGGGGCGGAGTAGCAAAATGATGGGGAAACTTTTGGGGGGTGGAAATAAAAGGGGGGGTTTTTAAGGCAGAAAATATTATTTTTTTTGTAATCTTTTAAACCCCCAAAACTTTCACGGGGGGAATGAAGAAAAAGATACATAATAAAAGGGTGTGGACAGCACAGGAATTTTACAGTGAAAATTTAAGGGTCCCTTTAAATTTTCCCCGGGCATTGAGGGAGGTCACATTTCTGCTTTCAACTGAAAAGTGAAGGAATTTCCCCTAATTTGGGTTAGAGGATAACTTTAAATGGGGGGGGGCATTGTGGAGGCCCCCACTAGAAGTAATTTTTCTTTTGGGATCGGGGCCCATTTTTTTAACAAAGCAAATTTCAGACCCGGTCAGGTTTCTGAAAATCTTTGGAAACAGGGGAACCAAAAATTAAATTTTAAATTTTTAAAAGCTTTAAAACGGGAAAAAAAAAAAAACCCAAGAGCGGGAAGGAAAAAAACATTTAATTTTAAAAAGGGGGAAAATTTTTCCTTTTTTGAGGAATGCAATACAGGCCCTTTGGGACGGGGAGCAGCTATTAGCAAAAAAGTGAAAATAAAACCCAAAAAAATGGGGGGTTTAAAAAAATTTATTTTTGGGGGGACATTTATTGCAAAATTTATTTTCCAAGGGGTAACAAGTAAAAAGGGGTTTTAAAACCCAAACATGGTTTCTACCTTCTGTTAAGAGGGCAATAAAAAATTTTAAAAAAGGGGCTTTTAAAAAAAATTTTAAGTCAGGGGGGTTGGTACCCCCCTTTGGAAAATTATAGAGAGCTTAATAAAATCTGTAAAAAAGGGGATAAAAGCAGTTTTAAAATTTTTCAAAAGGGAAAGGCAGGGGGCCCAAGGACGGGGAAAGGAAACCCCCAAAAGAAATTTTTTTTAAGCTTATAAATTTGCCAAAAAAGGGCCAAAAATTTCGAGCAAGTAGGACCCCTTAAAAAACCTGTGAGGGGGACGGGGTCCTGGTGAAAAGGAGAAGGCAGGGGTAAAAAAAATAGGTTCTTCAGCTCAGTATTTATACCAATGAGTTTGTAGTTGATGGGGGTTTGGGCCCAAAGGGGCAGAGGGTAGGTGGTCCCAGTATGTTAATATTAATCTGCTTTAATTAATTGGCTCTGGTGTAGAAAAAGTAAAAGCCAAGTTAAATAAACTAAAATGTAAAACAAGGTTTCCCAGGCAGGGTTTGGAAATTCACCCCAAAGAAGTTCTCAAAGACCCTCACTGGGGTTATTTCTGTCCCCTGTACTTTGATTTTTTAGAGATTCCCTGGTGATTTGGTTAGAAAGGTATCTTTCCTCGATAATCGGGAGGAAATTAAAACAGGGGAAAACGTTTTAATATTCCATTGATGCCAAGATAGAATGACCCAGCACTCTTTTTGACTCAGGGAAGTCCCCCCGAATGCAAAGGGTAAGTAATATACCCAAATGTGATTATATTTTAATTCCCATTCGGGTTTAAACAAAATTTCTAATCTAGAAAACCTAATTGCCTTTTTTTAAAGGGGGTTGTGTATATAGATTTTTTTTTACATGTGTTTTTAGGTCACAAATTTTAGAGGTATCACGGGTTTTTTGGATTTTTTTCACCCTTCCTAGTTTAAGTATTTAATAGGTTAAAGTCATCGAAAGGGGGGGCTGTCCTTTTTCGGGGGGGGACTACCCCACTTGTACCTTTTGGATTTAACAGTGGGAATTTAGGCTTTTTTGAGGTTAACCCCTTTTGGGGGGAAAAACACCTGAAAAAACCCCCAAAATAACCCCCGGGAACCTTTTGATAGGCGGCCCCCACTGGTGTAATTTTCTGTCTTTTGTGAGTTTTTTTTGTTTTATTTATTAAAAGTTATATTTTTGGATGGGGGTTTTTAATTTTTTTGTGATTTCTTTAGGGTACCCGAATTAAAACCCCGGTATTAAATTTTTTACATTTCTTCTGTGAGGGGTTGCCCCGGGGATTTGTAAACCCGGAAGGGCTGGCGCAAATGTTTGTTCCCCCTCTTAAAAAAAGGGGGTTTAAATATTGGGCCCCCGGGAAATTTTTAGACCTTTAAGGGTTTTTCATCTGGGTTTTGGGAAAAATGTTTGGGGGCTCATAAGGGACCCATATACAGGAGTAAGTTGACAAACACAATATTTTTTAGTGATTTCCAGCATGGAAATTTAAATAAGGACCGAAGCGTCAGACCAATCTGATCTGGGTTTTTTTGAAAGGTGAGGGAAAAAGGGATGGAAAGCGGGGGGAGCAAATGGGTATTGGGTTTTTTTAGACTTTTTCAAAAGGCATTTTACACCCGTCCCGATAAGTGTTTGTTAGGAAAATTTTAGAACCCTTTTTGGGTTAGAGATAACAGGTGTAATTGGATTAAAAATTGGTGCTGGATCTACTCAGGAAAAGGGTGGAAATACTCCACCTGAGTGGCCCCCGGTTGTAGTGGTGTCCCACAGGGCTCAAATTGGGTTTCTCTTATTTAATGTATTTTTTAACAAAATTTAGTGAAGGCATCAATAGCACTTTTTCGATTTTTTGCAGTGACTCCAACTATGCGGGTAGTGAAATCTAGGGGAAGATCCCCAAATAAATTGCAAGCAACCTGGACATCCACTTGGCAAATGGGGTTCAATGGGGTTTAAATGTAAAAGGTTCTGCATCTGAGCAGAAATAATCTACAGGCATCTTATGTCCTAGGGGGGAAAAAATTGGGGAGAATAGCTTTTTTGAAAAAGATCTGGGCGTTCTTGTAGATATAAACTCAGCACACCCGCAATGTAAACCAGCTGCCCACCGGGGCAATTTGTTTTGGGGCATTTTTAAAAAGGGCAGGAATCGCGGACAAGGATGAATTCACCGCTGTAAAAAGCATTGGTGGACCTCACTTAAAATATGCTTTTCAGTTCTGGCCCCATTTTATAGAAGAGATGTAATGGAGTTTAAGAGGTACAAGACGAAAAAACCAAATTTTTAAAGGGGAAAAGAGCATCTTAGTTTTGAGGGGAGGTTATTAGAATTTAACTTTTTAATCTTGAGAAAAGACGGCTTCGGGGGGACATGATTAAATTTATCTAAATATATAAATGGTCCCTACAAAAAGTATGGGGAAAAATTATTTCAAGTGAAAGCCCCCTAAAAAAGACAAGGGGACATTCCCTCGACTAGAAGAAAAAAGGATTCAATCTCCAGAGGAGAAGAGCGTTCTTCACTGTAAGAACTGTGAATCTGTGGAATATTCTGCCTGACGAGCTGGTCACAGCAGGAACTGTAGAGAGTTTCAAGAAAGGCTGATTTATACTGTTGCTGCTTTTGGTTACCTTGAACAGCATCCTGCCCAAATGATTTACAGGAATTCCATCCCTAATGACCCAAGTGGGATTCTTGACACTTTAAAAGATGTGGTGTTCCCTTATGTGTACTCTAGACTGCTGCTTGGGATATTGTACTCGCTACTTCGGACACTAAATTATTTTGTCATTACTAAAAAAAAATTACCAGAGTTTTCACAAAAATTTTTTGCAAGTAACTAGAAATATGCAACAAAGGCCATACTTACAGCTCAATGGCTGGATTAAAGACTGAACTCAGTAGGAGGCAACACAAACCCCAGTGCTACATGGGAAATATATAACAGGTGCAGATAATTGTTGAAAAGTAGCTCACACACCCCTCCACTAGGGGAACAATTAGATGATAAAAAAAAGAAAAAAATCTGCACATTAAATTAATACCTGTTCACACCAGTATGCACAAAAGCCGTAGTATAATACATGGGGTGATTGCACAAATGCAAAAATACCAACCACTCACATACCTTCTAGGTATGAGGGAGGTGATTTCTTTTATTATAATTGCATATAGATAAGGCGATAAAAAAGGGTGTCATTCATGCAGATACGTCTGGTGCACCATGCTGGCTTACAGCCTATTACACCATTCCTATTCTATTGGGTGGGCTTCCTAGTACTTTTTAGGTGTCCAACACAATTTTTTTATCATCTAATTGTCCCCCTAATGGAGGGGTATGTGAGCTACTGCTCAGCAATTACCTACACCTGTTTATCTTTCCCAAGTAGCACAGGGGCTTGTGTTGCCTGCTACTGGGTTCAGTCTTTAGTCCAGCCATTGAACTGTAAGTGTGGCCTTGTTGTGTTTTAGAGTAAATAATGTCCCATTTTTCTGTGTTTTTTCTGTAAATTGTTAGTATAGGGACTCATAAGAAATGAGGAGCCTTGGTGGGGCTTGTGAGTTTACGTATAGTGGCCACTGTATCAACTAAAAATTCATATTTTATATTTTTCCAGTTTGTTATTTATTTGCCCAAAAGTACTGGGGAGCAATGGGTGTCTGTATTTTGTTATGCTATGCGCCTAAATTAGGCACATCAATTATACTATTCAAGTTATACTACATGCTAGATTTTAGACAGATTCATACAGGCACACTATACACTCATTTAATGCGCCTTAAAGCTGGCGTGGAGGCCCCCTTTTTTCTCATGGTGCCTTTGTTTAACTGAAGAAAAACACACAAAAATGGGACATTTTTTTACTCAAAAAAACCACTACAAAGGCCATATTTACAGCTCAAGCGGGACTAATGAACCCGGGTTTCAGGCAACTCTGGCCCATTGCTATTTGGGGAAAAATAAACAGGTGCAGCAAATTGCGAGCACAGCTCACACACACCCCCCACAGGGAAAACATTAGATGATAAAAAAATGCACTTAATTTGAATCTATTCACACCAGTATGCAGAAAAGCCCAGATAATGCATGGAGAAAAATTGCACAAAATGCAAAAACCCCCAAAAAAAAAACCCTCGAAAAACCCTCCAGCAATGGGGGGTGTTGTGTTACACAATTGCATAAAAATAAGGCGATAAAAAAGGGTGCAAAATACTTATACTTTGGGGTACACCTGCTCTTACAACCTTTTTTGTGACGCCCAACTTTTTGATAAGGCAGGGCCCAAAACTTTCTAGGTGTCCAACACAAAGAAAAGACACCCTCTGTCCCCCAGCATTCTTGGCAGATAAAAAATGAATATGGAAAAATGTTAAATATAGGTTTTTATTTGGGGACAGTGGCCACGGTACGCAAACCGCAACCGTTTTCACATCCTCATGTCTTGCAGTCCCTACAAAAATTTACAAAAAAAACACCAAAAAGGGACATTATTTATAAAAAAAAGGTAAAAAAACCCATATTTACAGTCAATAGCATGGGGGGGCATGTGATGGTTTTTTTAATTGGTATTTTTGCAGTTTGTGCAATCTTTTTCATGCATTAACTGTGCTTTTCTGCATGCTGGTGTGAATAGATAAAGTTAATGTGCAATTTTTTATCATTAATTGTTCCCCTGTGGTGGGGTGGTAAGTGCTGCTCGCAAATTTGCCTGCACCTGTCTACTTTCCAAGTAGCATTGGGCCAGAGTTCCTCTACAGGTTCCCTCTAATCCAGCCATTGAGCTGTAAATATGGCCTTTATAGTGTTTACTGAAGATAAACATCTCCTACTCTTGTCAACATAATGACTCAGCTAGAAGCTGAATATGCTAATCATTGCTATAGAACCACATACAGCCTAATGAGAGTGGGTAGAAAACTGCTTGCGACTCAGTCAGTGAGAAACTAGTGAGAAACCCCTTTAAGTAGTATTTTATAGAAAAGGTAAATTCATTAGTGCATTGAAAAATAGGCTTCTTCAGCATGAAGCCTTTTGGACTTATTATCACCCAAAGGCTTGAATGAGTGTTTCAACCTTAAAGGGGTTCTCCAGGACAATCTTTTTATTTGTTATAGGGCTCACAACTGTATTATATTAAACTTTGTAATTCATACTTATTAAAATGATTTGTCTGTCCTGCTGTGCAAAACCAGAGAAAGATCCTTGTCTTCCACTCTCCCCCATCCCCTTCATACCATCTAACATTTATTGATCACATGACCTCAGTGAACATTAGAGTAATTACAGGGGAAGGGGAACTGTTTGTTTATGTTTGAGACCTGATGGCAGAACACAGTAATGGGAACAGAGGATAGCAGTTCAGAGCTGGGGGGTTGTGTACTGCGGTCATGAAAATGATGACCACAGTTCTGTACAGTTTACAAAGTGACTCATTAGTCCTAGCCATCATCATTTTCATGACAGCAAAAACAGAGCTGGGAGTTGATTATCCTCTCATGTCAGCACAATTTCTAGCAGTGATAACTATGGAGGAGAAGTCTTAGATTGCAATGTAGTCGGGGATTTGTAGAAAAGAAATGATGGAGAACTACTGACACTCCCACAAGCAGGAAGTCTAACTGTAAAAAGTGGATCGTATCCTACATGAATAAGAAGGCAAAAGAAAAAACACAAAAAGCTAGAGGAATATCTTTACTTTTCAATATAAATGCTGTTTGTAGTGTTCTATGAACATATAAGCTTTGTTGCTGATTGACTGTTTCTGTATAACAATGTATCTCCTTTCTTTTGTCTATTTTATGTAATGTGGTATGTGCATGTTTGTAATGAATCAATATACTAAACAGTATTAAAGGAGGTACCAGTATACATCACGCATGCTTGAGAAACAGGGTGATTACCTCAAATGTTGCTGTGGTAGCTCAGATGTGATGAAGACTCTTTCCCTCCTCATGGAATACTGACTCACTTGAACTTGATCTCCTTTGCTATGATGAAAAACTAATAGGACAACTAAGTATGTGTGTTGTAGGTTTTGTTCTTTGTAATGTAATTGTTGAAAATGTAAGCATTGCCCTTCTATGCACATTTAAATTAAAGTAAACTGTGTTTGTGATATATGGTGGCCATGTTGTTTATTTGAAATCAGTAGGTTTTTCACAATATTATGACTTCTGAATTTCTCTGGAATCAAATATTTCTGTTTTTTGTTCAAATTCTAGAAAGCCTATATGTCCCACAGTATCGTTTCTATAATTGGTGCCAATACAAAGATTCCCTGCTTTTTCCTAATAGAACTGTGCTGGCCATAACAATCTGACACGAAACACAGCCATACTTTTTACCATTATGAAAGAAGCTTAGTTGTTTGCATTAACAACTGACATCTGTATAGGATGAGATAATTAGCATATGGCAGACACAATTACTGGCCAGTAAAAACCCACTAAAAAAAGTTATGGAATGGGAAGCATGTAACCTTAAAGGGGTGTTCCCATTTTGCACGTTGATGGCATTTTGATATAATATGCCATCAAAGTCTGGGACCCACACCTATGGGACACACATCTATCATGGGAACAGGCCTCCAAAAGTGTTGGCTCAAAACGGATAGGTGTACTCAAAAGTTTCATAGAACAGAATCAGGAGTTGTACGCAACTGAGCCAAAGCTTTCGGGGCCCGTTCCCGAGATACGTGTGGGTCCTAGAAGTGAGACCTGCACCTATCATACTTTAATGGCATATCTTGTGAGACATAACATTAATGTGAAAGGTGGGAAGAACCCTCTAACAATGTAAAAGTAAGGACCATATACAAATGTTATGAAATGGTTGATTTTCTTTATATTATACTGCAATTATTCTTTAAAGGGATATTTCCTATGTGAAGAATTTATGGCACATTCAAAAGAGATGCCACCTGTGAAACTTTCATATATCTGGAGATCACAGGTTCATAGACTTTTATGGAGGTTTTCTTGTGCTTGCTATGTGACTTTACTCTTCTCTTATACAATAGTTTAAATGTTTTATCTGTTCTTAAAGATTTTTGTAGTGATCCATTTCAATAACGTTAAACGTGGCATATCCAAATAGGATTTTAGATCTATCTTGGATTTTAAACGAACATCTGCTTCACAAAATGTACGCTTATTAGATAGTACTACAGTTTTTATTGGAAGATCTGAGTGTCACAGAAAGTTTTATTTATTGAAGAAATTTATAGTAATGCCAAATATGATGGTGACAGCATGCATTTGGAAAGTGAATAAAAACTAGGATGTTTACTACAGCCGCAAAGGAAATATATTCGTCTGTAGGGTAAAAACTTAATTACAATATAATTTCCATGAAATCATTGAAACATCAAAAATAAATTGTTTTGTTTAATGAATGACTGAGCCATGGGAGTTTTGAAGGGATAAGTTAGGCCCATCTGGAAGTCCCAATCTATAAAATTCTTCAAATAATTTTCCAATGTGGTATTATATGTTACCAATTCAAAATAATGGTCGGCTCCCAGATCTAGGTTCTTAATGATAAAGGTCTGATAGACGGAAACGTCGGACCATAATAATAATAATAATAATCTTTATTTATATAGCTCCAACATATTCCGCAGCACTTTACAATTTAGAGGGTGTAGGTACAGACAAAATACATACATTGTACAATGAAAAGCTACTTACAGATAAGACACAAGGTGTGAGGGCCCTGCTCGCAAGAGTTTACAATCTATTAGGGTGTATGGGTGAGACGAAGGGTAAGAAGTGCTAGATTTACAATGGTCCAGCCATGTGATATAAATAGGGGGTTATTTTATGTAGAATTTGGATGGACCTGCCACACAGACAGTACATCTATATACAGTTAAGTGCCAAAAATGAGATGAGTGCGCTAGGAAGTGAGTGGGGAAGGGAGAGTTAGCCATTAGGGATTCTGGTAGGCCAGAGTGATAAGATGTATTGGCAGGACCCTCTTAAAGCTATGAGAGTTCTGGGTGTGCCTGATCGCCCACGGTAGCAGGTTCCAGAGAACTGGTGCCGCACGTGTGAAGTCTTGGAGACGGGCATGGGAGGTTTGGATGATTGAGGAATGTAATTTGATATCATCATCAGAGTGGAGAGAGCAGGTAGGGTGGTAGACAGAGATGAGGGAGGAGATGTAAGGAGGAGCAACACTGTGGAGAGCTTTATGGGTGAGAGTGATGAGTTTATGTTGTAACTATACTGAATGGGAAACCAATGCAGTGATTGACACAAGGTAGAGGCATCAGTATTGCGGCTGGAAAGAAAGACATGCCTGGCTGCTGCATTAAGGACAGATTGGAGAGGGGAGAGATTGCAGAAAGGGAGACCGATAAGCAAGGAGTTACAGTAGTCGAGACAAGACCATGGGAATATCTCACTAAAATATTGTCCTACCATTATCTCGTTTGGAGAATATTATCTCGTTAGGAGAGTAACTACATTTTCTTCTGTGTTTAATGCTCTAATAAACACCATAAAGGATTTAAAGTTGTACTGTGGATTTTCTTCTTATTCTAATGTTTTTGTATAGTGAACCATACAGTTTTAGAATGTATATCAAATGTGGAGATAGAGCTAATTCTCTTTTTTTGAGTCTTAGGCTGGCATGTCAAAACTTTATCCCGCGTCTTGGAAAAAACTTCAAAACCTATATGTTTTTATTATAGCCCCTTATCTCAAATTTCTCAGTGATCTCATACATATTGGAAAGATACTATCAGTGGACCAAATTCTCCTAGCCCTGATAAATTACCCTTTAGGTATCCCTTTAACCCCTTACCGACATTTTACATACGCATACATCATACAGTCAGTAAGGGTCTATATAGTGGGATCGCTCTGCAATCCCATTAAATAGAAGGCTAGTTTTAGCTGCTAATTGCAGCTGACACCCACCGGTAACAGCAGGGAATGGAGTGTATTACAGGTTTTATTCTTTGTATTATATAATTGTTGAAAATTTAAGCTTTGCACTTTTATAC
The DNA here is from genome assembly GCA_025379985.1 of Phyllomedusa bahiana. Classification (NCBI taxonomy): domain Eukaryota; kingdom Metazoa; phylum Chordata; class Amphibia; order Anura; family Hylidae; genus Phyllomedusa; species Phyllomedusa bahiana. Next base: position 68,567 of record JAODAL010012134.1, on the reverse strand, counting down.
TACTTTTGGGATATATGGCGGCCATCTTGTTTATTTAAATACTGATATTACATGGGATTGGAGTAAGTCCATATTTACATGGCATTCTTGATGCACTCCATGCATTGAATTGTTGGTGAACCATTTATAACATATGCTGGAAATCCTACTGTACTTTTTTGGCCCTCCTGCTCATGCTAAATGATTGGGCGCTTAGCAGTAAATAAAAAAAAACATTATAATTGATGTCTCGTTAGACCCAGCTATATAAAAGTAACTGACCACAAAAATATAAAATGCAAATATTTTATTAATGCATAATCTAATGTACAGTACATATAAAATGCTGAATGCTCCTCTTGTGCCTCCTTACTTGGAACACTGCCTTCATATTACTTCACAGCAGGGCTGGACTGGGAATAAAAAGCAGTCCTTGCACAAGCCCCAACCAGCCAACTTACAATATCCACTTGCAAAGTTTCCCTTGGTCCCACTTTCTAAAATCAACAACACAATAACCACGAGCAAGAACGAAAGAGTGGCTCAGAGAAAGCAATAATCACAGGAACAGGGACAGGTGTGCACTTGCCTTACAATCAAGGACCAGTGTACACTGCCACTATACAAGCACCAATATAACCTACAATACCCCTATATAGAGACCACACAGTGGTCAGACACCAGCTTGGGTCACCATCCAACACAGAAGAAGACACAGGGACTCACAAGAGACGTCATCTCAGATGGGAGTTGTGCATTGGTAGACAGGGCCACCCCCAATAATTATATAGGTAGGCAAGGGTCTCCTCCCAGTAATTATATAGGTAGACAATGCCTCCTCCAGGAATTAGGTAGACAGACCTGCCCTCAGTAATCATATAGATTAGACAGGACCCTCGTCAGTAATTAGGTATGTAGACAAGCCGCCCCCAGTACTTAGATAAGAAACAGGGCTGCCCCCAGTAATTCGACAGCTAGACAGGGCCACCCCCAGTAATTAGGCAGGTACACAAAGCTGCCCTCAGTAATAAGTAGGTAGATAGGGCCACTCCCAGTAATTAGGTAGGTAGCCAGGGCCGCACCCCAGTAATTACATAGGTAGACAGGCCGCCCCCTCAGTATTTAGGCAGGAGCCCCTATAAAAAAAGAATAACAAATATTCACCTGTCACCTTTCCTCCCTTTACTCTCTGAGTCCAGAGCGGGCAGCGTGACATTATTCCATCTACTCCAGGGCACCACTGTAAGCCTAGCCATAGGCTTACAGCCTAGTACAGGCCACGGACAGGCAGTGCGATGATATCTTCACATCGCGCTGCCTACGACGCGGACCCAATGGAACTGGACAGCCAAGATCAGAAGATCTTGGCTGTTTTGCCTGAGCTGCTGCCTGCACTGTGCAGGCAGTGGCTGTGATCTCTGCATCGCTGGGTCTATCTGACCCAGCAATGCAGATGTGTAACGAGGGGGGCAGCGGGGCGAAAGGGTCTGGTCCCAAGTGCAACTGCTGCGGCCCCTGTAGCTACACCAAAAGTTGCTGCTGAAACTCGGGACCCACCAGTGGGCGCTCCAAGTCGATACACAATACTCATATATTTTACTTTCCTATTACCATTTTTGGTGTATGAATCTATATCATCATGTGTTTTAGTACTTGCCCTGTACCTATTTATCATATGATTTGCACATGTCGTTAAACTGAGGACATTATTCTTTCTAAGTGGTTACAGCAGGACAGTGTGCCTGGCTGTTTGGTGTATTGCATTTTTATATATATACTTGTTAGATTATGCATCTATAAAATATTTACTTTTCATATTTTTGTGATCAGTTACTTATGTATTTGTGACTCTGTTTGTTATTTTTTTGTCCTTCACCTCAGCAGTACACTGTAAAATGAAAATCAGCGCTGACAAATTTGCATTTTCAAAAGTGCTCATCTATGTATGATAGTGCAATACCTTATTAATAACTTCATACAGTTGCCAAATAATAACCTGTACATGGAGCAAATATACCATACATATGATTGTTACTAAAAAAAAAAAAAAAAATCCCACAATACCAAAACCCAATAATGTTACTACCTAAGGACCAAATAATACTGCCAGACCATGATGAAATGCGACGACCACAGTGGTAAATACCAGTTGTACACAGACTTTGCAACATACAGTACGTGTTAAATGCAGTTACAGTCCACAACTCACAGTGACTATTTTCTTTTCCATCGGCACCGCCCATGATGATCTCCGGCCACAACTCGTCTCTGTAACATTTACCACACAAACATTTTAGAATGCTCCCTTTACCAGCAGCTATATACCTGCCTACCTTCTGGTGGGGGGGAATTATATACCTTCCTACCTAATGAGGACCTGTATAGAAAAGTTGGGTGCCTGCTTTGGGGAATGGGGAGTCACCCATCATTCCTATATAGGCCTCTATTAGGTATATACTGGGGCGCCGTTGGCAGGTTCCACCCCCTTGCTTCACAGAGGCTATCTTTATTGTATGCATGTCCTTGCGACGTGCATACAATTAAGATGAATGGAGGGGCTATGCGCTCTCTGCCCCTGCCATACATAGCTCTGCAGGCGGCGCGACAGAAGTGTCGCCATCACACCACCTGCCGAGCTTCCTGTCATAGGCCCCAAACCTAAAGCACCAGGCTTGGGGACGGGAGCAGATTGGACGCTGGGAGATCGCAGCAAGGTAAGTACTTAGCTATCAGGGGGACGGCCCTAACACCACAGGAGTGAGCCCTGACACTACAGGAAGGGGCCCGCAAACTACAGCAGGAGGCCCTTAAACTACAGGAGGGGACCCTAAAACTACAGGAGGAGGCCGTAAAACTACAGGAGGGACCTAAAACTACAGGGGAGGCCCTAAACTACAGGAGGGGCCTTAAACTATGGGGGAGGGCTAATTTGACTACAGAGTCCTCTAAACTACGGGGGTAGGGGCTATTTTGCCTACTGGGGGCCCTAAAACTGCAGGGCAAGGTATTCTGGCTCCAGGGGGCCCTAAAACTACAGGGGAGGCTCTTCTGACTACAGGGGCCCCTAACCTTCAGGGGGGGCCTATTCTACCTACAGGGGGACCCAAAGCTACCTACACGGGGCCCTAAGCTACCGACGTCTCCCTAAGCTACCTATGTCTCCCTAAGCTACCTAGCTACTGCCCGGGGGCCCCATTTTACTTACATATCAACTGGAGGGCCCTGAATCGACCTATTTACATACTGGGGGCAGATAATTCCCTGGGTAATTATTACTATTTGGGAGTTTGTACATGTGGGGAGGGGTAGAAGTCTTCATGGAGGTCTGGACTGAATAGAGAAGAAAAGGGAAAGTGAACGACTCATTAGACAAGATGTCGCCTGTAAGGCCCTAAATGTAAGCAAACTATTTGCAAAGCACCTGTGTATCTAGTATCTACCACTATAGGGTCACTGTATGGAGGAAATAGTGGTCTTGGTGTAATGGTTTATATTCAGTAACATTATGGTGATATTATTCCGTATTTCTATGGTGGAGATATGTGGTGATGATGTTGCGGTATTATTAGGTGCTTGTATATTGTTGTTGTTTGATGATATTGGTCTTGGTATACTAGTTTAGTCAATAACATTATGGTGGTGCTAGTCAGCACATGGTTGCATTTTTTTTTTTTTTCTTGTGACCCCACAAACTATTTTTATATTCTGGGGTGGCAATGGTTGTGGTCCGGGGGATGGGTGGAGCTCCGTCTTGACGGCTGGGGAGCAGAGCCGGTGATGGAGTGGAGGGGGGGGGCAGATGCTCCAGTTGTATTGGGCCCTAAAATTTTTGATGGTGGCCCTGGGTATGAAGGTATACAGACCCCCACTCCAGTAGGTAGGTATATTATTATTATTATTATTATTATTATTATTATTATTATTATTATTATTACGTTTATTTTGGAGCGCCCTTGATTCCAGGGTGCTGTACATTTCAGGCGGGAAATACCCTTCAGTTGGTAGGTAGATATATAGGTCACCTCGGTAGGAAGGTATAGAGCCCCCTGGTAGGGAGGTCATATTAGTCCCATTAGGTTGGTAGGTGCAGACGTCAGCCCAATAGGTTTGTAGGTATAAAGGTTCTCCAAGTAGGTTGCTAGGTATATTGGTCCCGCAGTATGTAGGTAGATATACAGGTCCTTCCTGGGTAGGTTGGTAGGTATATAGGTCCTTCTAGTAGGTCAGTGGGTATATAGGTCCCCACAGTAAGTTGGCAGGTATAAAGGGTCCCACAGTATGTAGGTAGGGATAGAGGTTCCCCCCGTAAGTTGGTAGTTATATAGGGCCCTCCAGTAGGTTGGTATGTATACAGAGCCCCCAGTAGGTTGTTACATAGGTCACCTTGGTATATAGATCACCTCAGTAGGTAGGTAGGTACATAGATCTCATATGTAGGTTAGTAGTTATAAAGGTTCCCCAGTAGGTTGGTAGGTATATTGGTTCCCCAGTATGTAGGTAGGTATATAGAGCCTTCCAGGGTTGGTTGGTAGGTATATAGGTCTCCCCAGTATATTGGTACTGATACAGGGGCCTCAGTAGGTTGGTAGGTATACATGGCCCTCAAGTATGTTGGCAGATACCAAAGGCCCCACAGGCCCCACAGTAGGTTGTTAGGTCTATAGGTCCCCCCAGTAAGTTGTTAGTTATATAGGACCTCCAAGTAGGTTGGTAGGTATATAGGTTCCCCCAGTAGGTTGGGAAGTATGTACAAGGCCCCCTAGTACGTTGGATAGCTTTCAACAGTTGAAAAGACCACCAGTACCAGAGAGCGGCAGTTTTAACCTGGGAACAAGCCAGAATAAAACTGCGTAGTGACACCCCTTATTAAAGTAGCAATGGGGAAAATGTAGTACTAAATGTAGACCATCCAGATGAATTTATGGACTAGGTCTGAAAAAACAAAAATCGCTTCTCCCTATTTTCTTTTTATATGATGTATAATTACAGTATAAGGAAAAAAAAATACACATATTTTTCTGTTTTATATTTTTCATTGAATAAAAAGCTGTTTTTATTTTTTATATTCTTGATAATTTATTTTCTGTTTGATTTTCTTTAGCCAATTATTTTATAATACTTTATTTACTTTGTTTCTCCAATGTGGCTTTAGCTTTACAATTTTATTTCTTTATTTTGATGCACTGGAGTCCTAATGGCTAATAATAGCAGCTGATAGGGCATATTCCAGGTATAACAAGAGATAAAACAAGACAATGCTGTGGGCATTGATTATACCCAGGGATCTCCCTTAAACTCACCAAGGCTAACAAACAATTGCAGGAGAAACCTGATTACCTTTCAATGCTGTAGTCCCTATTTAGCGTAGCGTCAAAAGGGTTAAACGGTCATGTTCAGAATTTTTTCTTTACCTGGCTGGTCCTCTGGTTGGCAGCTGTGCTCCTGGGATCAGAACTCTGTGCTGTCAAGGGGTTAAATTCTGAAAATTAGCTTCTAAATTATTCTTAACATCTATCCATAAGGAAAGTCTTTCCTGCTCTTTACCTCAGAAATCTACTGGAAAACATAAAATGAACATATATATTTCCACATACTAACTTTATTCAAAAATATATTTTTATTGTGTAGATGCAAATTCGTTTCAAAGAACTGACCTTATAAAATGGGGGTTATTAACTGGTTTCATGGAGTAGGAGTGATGTAATATGTATTGTGATTAGTGTACTCTTTAATGGATCATCTACGAAGAGTCCACCTTTCACATCAGAGCCATTAATTTCTCCATAGTATTATGGAAAAAGCAGGTACAGTCTCTCTGTGCTGATTGAAAAGTGATGGATTGTTTTCATGTGGAAAAAAACACATTGTTTTCTTTAGCACAGCAGGATATTATGTTTGCAAGATTCAGCAGTGAAATATTATGCATATCTACAACTGGCTTTCTGCCAGTATTTTGGAACATCTAGCAAAATCTTGGATCTTAAAGTTGCATTCCATGTACATTGAGGTGGCCACTGTTGGTGAGGGCCGGCTGAGTAAATATCCTCCACACAAGAGATATAGACTGCAGATAAACATTTCTGACATAATTCAGTCTACAAGCCAGAGAAAAATCAGTAAAACACATATAATGCGGTATTATATCACAAGGCAATAATGTAGACAGGCACACAGTATTAAAACACAAGCTACTTATTTCAGGCCTTTGTTTATTTTCAGCTATAAAATAAGCAGATTGTAACATAAAAGGGGCATAACTTCTACTTACATAATACAAAAATAGAAAACAATGTTATACTTCTATGCATAACTCAGGCTATGAAAATTACAAGCTCACATACATAAGGCTATTCCTTACCAGGGCCAGAGCAGGTTGGAGAAGACTCCAGGGCAAAAAAATACCAGGGCGCCCATTAAAAAGAAAGAAGCCAAGTTGCTTGTTGGTAGATCATTTTGACAATAACAATATTCAAAAACAATGTTCTGTTGACACATGTTAGGCAAGTACATATTACATATATGCAAAGAAAGTCTCCTAAGGTATATCACAAACGTATGGCCCAAATGAAAGGAAATGTATATCAAAAAGAACTGCATGGTGTACTTTTTATGGGATGTCTATGTATTATAAAGTGTAGTCAACTTGCATATGGACCAGGACATATTTTTGACATATTTTCAGACCAGTGTACACTATAGATACCTCTAGTATATATGTCTAAAGTACATGTCATACATGGTGTGAACATAGACTTATGTGTTTAATGCAGTTTTATTGACCCTAAAGTCTGCTTTTGTGAAAAATAAGAATCAGTTATGTCATATTTAATATAATAAGTCCAATCCTTGATCTCTTACACATTACATGAAGTAAATATTTCTGGCAGTTAGTTATTTAACTCTCCATCTAGCAACATAAGGTAACCTGGCCACTGCTTATCATTTAGCTAGAAGTGAAGGCTCATTTAGCTCTATACAAAGAGAAAGGTATTTTGGGCGACATATATGAACAGGGCTGTGACAGTTTTCAAGCATACTTTTAGTCAAAAAACTGCCATAGCCCTGTCTGACAGATGTACACTAAAACTTGGTGCAGTCTGCACTAGAGACAACACTTTTGAAAGCGACAAGGATGCGCCAAAGTTTGATGTGAAACTGCCATAAAATCCATACCATAGCCGAGACAAGTTTTGGTGCATAGCATTCCATGTGCCAAAATGTTTGGCGCATAACACTCTTTCATACATACTGTCGTATTCTACACTCCCCTATATTGAATTAGAACTGGAATGCCGGGGCCAAGTTTCATACATGCTTAAATTCCTACATACTTAAAATGTATTTTTTTCTTCTGTCAGATATCAAAACATTTGTATTGTTGGAAGTATACTCTAATAGTTTTTAAACACTTATTTTTTTTTTATTTTTCAAGTGTCGTTGAAGTGTATATGAAGGCCATCACATGGAAGTCTCTAAGTGATGAAGACCTTTGAGGAATTAGTGGAGTTGGAGGAACTCTGCAAGTTGGCAGTGGGTAGAGTTAGGGTATGTTCACCGCCACGTATTTCATTTCGCCTTGTATTTGCGCTTAATACGCAGCGTGATACACGCCGCAATTACGGTAATCCATAGCTCTCATAGAGAACTATGGATTACGCCTTGTCCCCCTGCGCATACAATACAATCGTACTATACACACGGGGAGATAAGTGACATGTCAATGGGGCCGGTGGGCTGCCGGCGCCCCCCCCCCACCCCGTGCTCCGGGAATACGCACTGATCAGCGTGACTCCCAAAGCACCCAGTGTATTGCGGCGTGTACTGTTCGTGCCGAAATTATGCCGTGTGAACATACCCTTACAATTGTTTTCTATAACAAATGGTATTGCAATATTCCACAAGTATATATTTTCATCATTTTAACACCATGATAGAGAGTGAGAGGAAAACATTAAATACAGTTCCTTGTGGACTTTCCACCATTAAAAACTAATATGAAGCACAGTCTTAAACAAAAGAGGTCATTAGTCAACTATTGTTATAAGGTTCTTTTGAAGGAAAATCAGGACACTAGATTAGTGACTCAAGAATAAGAGTCATAATGGAATTATTAGCGCTACACTTCTACACAATTTCAAAATATCTCAAAGAACCAATGTTTTCTATAGTTCTTCTTCTTCCACTAATGCCCCAAACACTATTTAAAGAATCATTCTCCCATTGATTCTTGCTTTAGCAATAAAGTCCTAGATTCCTGTTTTGTTCTAATAATCCATTTATTCCACTCCTCACACGGCTTGTTTAATGAGCTTCTTACCATCCAAGAAGAACATTGCTGTCCTCTTTTGTGGTAAGTACTCTGCATAGTCAAGATTAATCTGCAAAAAATATATTTCACTCTGCAATCCCTGCACAAGGTAAATAATAAATATATGGAAAAGAGTGGAGTCCAACACTGAGCCCTGTGGTGCCCCAATAGAATTGGTGGACCAATCGGAGAATGTACTCTTAACACCCAACCTCTGTTTACTAGCAATTTACTTACTCTCATGGACCCATGCTGATATGGAGTTATAATCTATTTTACTGAGATACTCCAGGATAGCATTTCTTAGAAAAACTTTGAAATAATTTACCCCAGATATGTTAAACTTACAGACATATAGTTATTGGGCTCACATTTTTAACCAATTTTGAATACATGAACCATCTTCTCTAGGCACCAGTCCTGTGGAACAAACTCTGTCATCACAGAATCCTCACATAGGCATATACACAATGTTATGTCTATTACTGTTCTTAATTGCTTTAGAACATGGGGTGTATGCTATTTTAATCTTTTTAAGACAGTGCTGCATTTCTTTCTGGGTTAGACAGGAGACACTTAATGGAGAGTTTACTTTGTCTCTTTGAATTTCACCTGACATTTCATTTGCCTCTGTGAAAACATTTTGGGTTTGTTCTACTCTCCTTGACAATGAGTCTCACTGTCTCCAGCTTTGCTGCTTTTATCTGTTTTTTACATATTTAATTTTTTTCTTCATATAGGTTTTCGTGCTTCTTCACTGCCTTCCTGTTTTAGTAGTTTAAATGCTTCCTTTCGTTATTTATTGCCCACATTTTTATTTATTCACATTAGATTTCCTGTGACTAATCCTTAAATTCCCACCTGGTATCTACCTCTCATAATGAAAATTTAACATGGTTTCAAAAATATCTAATTTAGTATGCGTACTATTATACTTGATTATGACCATATTATTGATTCAAGTCATTACATTAAAGAACATCCCTAAACCATTTGCCTTTCTAAAGGTGGGGTTTTTTTGGGGTTTTTTTTTTTGTTTTGGCTCCTTGACCAAAGATTTTATTGAAGGAGAAGTTGAAATGTTTTATACAATGGTCACTATTTCCTAGATATCTAGATACCCTCAAACATGCACCTTTTTTACTCTGTCTGGTCTTTTGGTTAAGTTATAGAAGCTACTACAGAGTCAATGGTCTCTGAAGAGTCCAGGCACTCTCGGACCACCACACTATGATCTGACACTGATTAGGATTGCAATACTGACTAGCATCAGGATGTTTTCTGGAGAGCCCAGTCTGGCACCCTAGCCAGTGTCAGTTTCCAGTGTGTGGAGGCAGCAAGAACAGGAAGAGAAAGGAGGAGCACAGTGCACACCCCCATAGAGATCATCTTGAGTGAAGTGTGTATATATGTGTTGTGTGTGTGTGTGGTGTGTGTGTGTGTGTGTGTGTGTGTGTGTGTGTGTGTGTAAGACAGTCACACTGACACTGACTCTGTAAATACAACACACCAGTCAAGTGAAAAATGACATATGTGTCTATAGGGCCTGGAGGGGAAGGTTTTATCTGAGATGTAAAACAGCTGCAAAGTAAAATGTTGCCTACGTCCAGGAAACAACAGCTCTGCGTAGTCCATTATCTGTTTAAGCAGTAAACAATTCTGCTTTTCATAACATCCAGGTACCTGCCATAAAGACATCATTTCATATTGTTCCTATTTTAGAACATGTTAACCCATTTACGTCAGGTTAAAGGAAATGTGCTAACAGAAAATAACATATTGATTAAATCCTGTTTAATGTTAAACTTTTTGTTTCAAGAATATTTGGTAATTTCTTTCATCTTCAATGTCACTATATAAAAGCAAATCCTCAAATACTGGCCAGTAAACCTAATAGTAGGATGACATTCCCTATTCTGTAGAGATCACTTCTCCGCAGTTTCCTCTTTATCATCACAGACAAGATTACAATGAAAGGTAATACTCATGTGCAGGTAATACAGCTTCTCACCAATCACAATAGGAGATAGTGATAGCTCCTCCCCACCCATGGTTGCCCCCTCCCCCACACCTCTGCAGTGCCCTTATGGCATGGCAGACCTGAAGTTACTTTAAAACTGCATATTCATCGTTTGGAGAAACAAAAAGATAAACAAAAAAAGTGACAAAAATCAAGAGGTAGAGAATAAGAGGCATATACAATAATGTGTAAAAGCTGTAGGGAGAGCCCCCAGAATCAACTCCACTGGTGGGTCCATGACATCCCAGTCCAACACTGTTCCCTTTAATGACATAAGAATAGGAGCTGCTACTCACAGAATTTGTCAGCTATAATACACAGCTAACATGTTGCTGCAACAGGATGTCGATCTGGGCTTTTATGTGCTGCAGTCCATAGAAGCTGCAATCCTTAGAGAGCATGGCATCTCGGTAGGTAGTTGGTATCCTGAGAATAGCAAAGCATTACAGGAATGATCAAACAATGTTATTGTGTCTTCCACAGTTCTATACACTTTTAAAGGGGATTTTCTGTTTCACACATTTATGACAAATTGATAGAATATGACATAAATGTGTGACAGGTGAGGTTCTCACCTCTGCTACCTGCAGCTATTTTTGAGAACGGGCCCCTGAAACCCTCAGTTGAGAACAAGCAGATGGTCAAAGCTCTCCCATTCATTTCTAAGGGAGTTCCGAGTACAGATGAGCATCCCTTCCAGATGTGGGACATGCAGCAATGGCACTTGTATGGAATATCTTATTGTATGCCATAAGTGTGTGAGATGGGAAAACCACTTTAATAGCTGTTCCTAGACTGCATACATTAAACAAGACACATACTTGTTATTGCTAATCATGGAACACATTGTTATTAATCTAAATAGCATGGATAACATTAAACAAAAAATGCATAATAGAAAACAAAGTGCAAACAGTAAATAAATACAAAATAATAATCTTCTAATCTCGCTGAGTCTAAAGTCAATTTTAAGTCACATAATAAGTCTTTGTGAGGCTTTCTATGAATCTGCACATGGCATGCTTGGCTGTTTTAACACAGATAATTGAAATGGAAGGGTGTAAGTGAGCCCTTCTGCACCTTTTTTAGCAATCAAATCTTCTAAAACATCACTATGACATGTAAAAAGTTTTTTTTATTTTAAACTAAGTACATGTTAAGACACATTGGAAATCAAGAACTGCAAGCTTCCATACTTACTTTATCAGTTTGCTTTTATAACAGCTTTTCTCCAATTACTGTAGCTGCAGTAGAGGGTCCTCCTCCAAGCCTTACATAATGGTAAGTAGGTTTTTACTTTACTAACTACCCACTTGGGCCTTTCCTGCTTATTTAACTTACTGCGGCCTTGCCTGCATGCCTACCCACCTGGCTTTACGTTCCTACCTTTCGTACTGAGGGCTCGTCTGTCTACTTAGTCTCCCACCTGGGGCCGTGCCTGCCTACATACCTTATTTGGGACTTGTCTGCTTCCCTACTTACTCACCTTTGGCCTTACCTGCCTATCTACCTGCCTTTGGCCTTGCCAGCCTATCTTCCTACCTTACTGCGGCCTGGGTACCTTACTGAGGCCTTGCCTACCTACCGACCCACCTGGGGCCTTGCCTGCCTACCTACATATCCTTCTGGAGCCTTGCCTGCCTACCTAACTATCGACCTGGGGTCTTAACTGCCTACTTACCAAGCTCAGATCTTGCCTGCCTACATACCTTACTGGGGCCTTGCCTGCCTACCTATCCACCTGGAGCCTTGCCTGTTTATATACCTTACTGGGGCCTTGTCTGCTTACCCATCTTCCCACTTGTGGCCTTGCCTGCCTGCATAACCAACTTGGGCCTTGTCTGCTTGCTTATCTAACTGCTTGGGGTCGCCCTATTATCTAACTCCCTTGGGCCTTGCCTAACTACCTTCCTAACTTACTGGGGCCATACCTGCCTAAGTACCTAAATGGGGCTTTGTCTGTCTACATACCTTCTAAGGCCTTGCCTGCCTACCTACCTACCTACCTACCTACCTACTCAGCTATGGCCTGCCTGCTTACCTACACACCTGTTGCCTTGCCTTCCTACTTACCTACCCACCTTGGGCCTTGTCTGCCTATCTACCTGGGCCTTTCCTGCCTACCAACCTACCCACCTGGGTCTAGCCTGCCTACCTACCCACCTGGGGCCTTTCCTACCTACCTATATATCCATCTGAAGCCTTGCCTGCCTACCTAACTACCCACCTGGGGCCTTGCTTACCTACCTATATATCCAGCTGAAGCCTTGCCTGCCTACCTAACTACCCACCTGAGGCCTTACCTGCCTACCTACATATCCATCTGAAGCCTTGCCTGCCTACCTAACTACCCACCCGGAGCCTTGCCTGCCTACCTACACAACTGGAGCCTTGCATGTTTATATACCTTACTGGGGCTTGCCTCACCTACAAAACGGGCCTGCATGTTTATATACCTTACTGGGGCTTGCCTACCTACCCATCTATCCACCTGGGGCCTTGCCTGCCTGAATACCCTACTTGGGCCTTGTCTGCTTGTTTACCTACCTGCTTGGGGCCTTGTCTGCCTATCTAACTCCCGTGGGCCTTGCCTAGCTACCTTCCTACCTTACTGGGGCCATGCCTGCCTAAGTACCTAAATGGGGTTTTGTCTGTCTACATACCTTACTAAGGCCTTGCTTGCCTATCTACCTACCCACCTAAGGCCAGTATGCCTACCTACCCACCTGTTGCCTTACCTTCCTACTTACCTACCCACCTGGGGCCTAGTCTGCCTACCTACCCACCTTGGACCTTGCTTGCCTGCTTACCTTACTGGGGCCTTGCCTGCCTACCAACCTATCCACCTGAGGCCTTGCGTGCCTAATTACCTTACTAGTGCCTTGCCTGCTTGCTTAGCCACCCACTTGAAGCCTTGTCTATCTTTCTACCTCCCTTGGGCCTTGCCTTCCTACTTACTTACCCACCTGGTGCATTGCCTAGCTACCAACCCACCTGGGCCTTCCCTGCCTATGTACCTTACTCAGGCCTTGCATGTCTACTTACCTACCCACCTGGGATCTTGCCTGCCTACCTACTTCTTTTGAGACTTGCCTGCCTACCTACCTCCCTTGGGACTTGCCATCCTACCTTACTACCTTTCTGGGACCTTGACTGACTGGGTACCTTACTGGCATCTTGCCTGCCTACCTACCCACCTGGTGCCTTGCCTGCCTACCTACACACCCACCTAGAGCCTTGCCTGTCTACCTAACTATCCACCTGGGGCCTTACCTGTCTACTTACCCACCTCACATCTTGCCTGCCTACTTGCTTTACTAGGGCCTTGCCTGCCTACCTATCCACCTGGAGCCTTGCCTGAATACATACCTTGCTGGGGCCTTGTCTGGCTACTGATTTACCCAAATGGGGCCGTGCCTGCCTGCATACCCTACTTGGGCATTGTCTGCTTGCTTACTCACCTTCTTGCTGCCTTGCCTGCCTACCTAACTACCTACCTACCCACCCACCTAGGGCCTGCCTGCATACCTACCCACCTGTTGACTTGCTTTCCTACTTACTTACTCACCTGGGGCCTTGTCTGCCTACCTACCCACCTGGGCCTTTCCTGCCTACCTACCCACCTTGGGCCTTTCCTGCCTATCCACCTACCCACCTGGGGCCTTGCCTACCTACATACCTTACTTGGGCCTTACATGCTTGCTTACCCACGCATTTGGAGCCTTGTCTGCATATCTACCTCCCTTGGGCCTTTCCAGTCTACCAACCTACCCACCTGGGGCCCTGAATGCATACTTACCTACCCACCTGGGGTCTTGCCTGCCTACCTACTTCTCTTGAGACTTGTCTGCCTACCTATCTCCCTTAGGACTTTCCAGCCTACCTACCTAACTCACTGTGGCCTTGCCTGCCTTCTCACCTTACTGGGGCCTTACCTGCCTACTTACCTACGCAACTGGGACCTTGCCTAGCTACCTACCTACCCACCTTGGAGTTGCCTGCCTACCAACATACCTGAGGCCTTGCCTGCCTACATACTTTACAACAGCTGCAGCACAATAGCCAACGGGTTTGTTCTTCTGTTCCCCCCACTTGTGCCTGCAAGCTGTGGCCCATGCTACCCCACCTACCCCTACCCTCCCACTGTGTTATGCGGCATATTGCCAACACAAAATACAACTCCTACCTCTCATCCTATAACCCTCCAGCCTCACGTATCTCTCCAGTGGGAGTTTGTATAGAGGTACTAAAAGGAAAGATAGGGAGGTGGTGGAAAATTGAGGATTCTTAGATATTTGTGTGGCAAATTCTCCAGGGAAGAATCGTGGCAAGGAGAAGTCATCATGGTGTTCTGGATTGGATGGAGAAGAAAAGGAAAATACAACAACTCCCATCAAAGAAAACATCTCCTGTGAGTTTCTAAATGTCATGGATTATTTTGCTTTTGTGTTGGATCAGTGCCGTATCCACTGTCATGTGATGGTGACCAGACCACCAATAATCTGTGATTGTGACTACTCTGTGGTCTCTGTATCTCAGTATTATAGGTTATATTGATGCTTGTATAGTGGCAGTGTACCCTTGTCCCTGATTGTAAAGCAAGTGCACACCTGTCCCTGATCCTGTGATTAGGGATTTCTCTGTGCCACTTTTATTTTCTTGCTTGTATTTATAGTGTTTATTTTAGAAAGTTGTGAGTGCATAACTGAGGGAAATTTGGAGGTGAATATTGTATGTGGGCTGGTGGGTGCTTTGTGTCAATGTTGCTTTTTAGTCCTAGTTCGGCCCTGAATGGCAGTTTTTGGTCACATGCTCTAAAGTGGATTTTTCTCCTGGAAACTGAACAAGAAGGTAAAAACTTTCTTGCAGGAAGATCCAAACATTGTGGTAGTCAAAAGATGGCAACCAGACACAGCAGTGATGGTAGAACCAGAGAATAATCAGGAACAGAGCCAATAGATCATCAAAATAACAGCCGGCAGACTGTGACAGATGAGAAGAGAAAAGTGGAGAGAAGTCTGGACAAGAGAAAAGGATTGGCGCGAGGAATATAAGAGTTAGAGATGGTCAGATTGATTCATAAGTTATAGCCCGTAATATTGGAACGTGGAATCCAGGAAGTAAGGTAAAGGCAAGGTTCAGAAACAGGCATCGTTGTGAACAGGAGAAGAGCGACAAACCTGTCCTGAAACAAGAATACAGTCCAAAAACAAGGATATATCACAGAGTCAAAGTAAAAAATAAGGATCAATAATCAGCCAGTCCAAAAACAAGATGGCTAGAAGCAAACCCCATAGGAAGAACAGCAAGGATGGAATGAGAACAAGACGTGACTTGTCACTGTCACCAACAGGTTCTGTTCATTGGTCGACGAGTCAGGATCCTCTGGCCACGGTCTGACACATGACCCAGTTTGTGATGTATGCGTGATGTTCCTCACCTCCTAGGGATATGTAAGGTCAGCTGGATACCATTTCACAGAAACCCCCTGTCCACGTGGGTACAGGGAGGCACAACACGTGCCCACAACCCTGTCCGGCTGTATACAACGTATGGTTGTGCCACACACCTTTTAGATGTCAGGTGCTCAGTGGAAAAAGCCAGTGGCCAAGTCCAGAATAAGAAGAAAATCCACGGCACACCTTTAGATCCTTTAAAGTGTTTATTCAAGCATTAAACACAGAAGAAAATTGTAGTTACTCTACAAATTTGCACACTCTCCGGCTCCACATACATCTCCCATATCTAGGTCCTTTATGAAAAAGGCCTGATCGGCCGAAAAGTCTGACAATGGAAATATATCTCTAAAATATCATCCTATCACTGTTCCATTTGGAGAGTCAATACAATTTTATTGTGTGTTTAATGCTTAAATAAACACTTTAAAGGATCTAAAGGTGTGCCATGGATTTTCTTCTTATTCTTATCCTGTCCGGCTGAGATACCCCTTTTCCCTACACCAGTGAAACAGGACTCTGTCAGCATGGTACACTGCTACCAGTTTCTCATTAGATATAAGCCTGGTCCATTAACAAGATTCTATTGGGCCAGAAACCAGTAGCATGAAATTTAAAACCGAGAACACGGATGTTTGGATTCGTTGACCGAGGTAAAGGAGCAATCCAAGATAAAGTTTGAATATTTAATTGCCTTAAGGGCACACTAGAAAAGACAGATCATACACAGTGGATACAGATATATACAATGGTCAGATATGTCAATACAGGGATGGGGTTACAGACAGTATAAAGCAGATAAGTCAGATACCTGGTGTTTAGGCCTTAGCCCTGTACAGCCACATGGGGGGAGTGTGACGCAAGTGAGTTCCTGGTTCCTTCTGATATGCTAGCTGGCACAACCCCCACTCAAAAGGCCACCTGGGCTGTCGGTAGTCGCACGCTTTTATCCCAAGCTGGTTACACCCCTTTCCACCCATTCACGCCCCTCGGATGATTTGATATCCTCCTCCCCTCTGGGTCGAGTGGCTAAAACCTCATAACCTAAAATGCATCATAACTTCTCCCAGGGAGGTCACAGAAAGGCTTTGTTGGTACCATATCGGACACCGCTGAACCCTAGATACGTTCTTTTCTCCGTATCTCCCCATCCCTGGGTCCAAGAAGGGAGTTAGACCAAGGTGTGCGTTAGTCTCGGTCCCGAGTTCTCAGATATGGAACCTATGTGCGGGTGGGATGTGTAATAATTCCATAATTCTCTATGGAATCCTGGCTCCTGAACAAGAGACCAAGCCTTTTGATACAGCCTGAAATGCAGCGTGTAAAAGGCTGTGTTATATGAGTGAGGGGAGTGAATCTGGCAGCTAAAGAATAATTGCCGAGATCCTTCACATAGCGCTATCACTGGAAAAGAAGTCCAGGCAGCCTCACACAGCTAAGGGTTGAGTGAGAGGAAGACAATGAGAACACAGAAACAGACAGCACCTAGCACAGAGAGCTCAGGCAGTCAGTTTCACGTTGCTCAGAGAGGAGTGACCACAGAGAGCACTGGACAGTCAATAACAGCACTGGTGGCATGGCCTGACCAGTGGTTTAACTAAATGCAGGACAGCCAATCACAGAAAAGGGGGGGGGTGTCCTGACCCCCCAGTCTGCTGATTTAGCGCTAGACACTTACAGATTAGCTAACAGCTGCTATACTAAATGAATTAGGTAAAACAAACCAACTGCAAAAGTGCTTATTTTTACTGTCCCCATCTTTACAGATATGATGTTTGTAGCAAGATAAGCCCTTTGTGGAAATATTGTCTTTCCATATGAATGTGTTATCAGACAGAAATTATGGGGGGTCATCACAATACTGAAAAATCTTCAATGAGCAAACTGCATTAATCTACCAATATTGACATTAACATTCCTCCTGCTTGAGATGTGTGTCAAACCCAGAGTAAAAAAATTTTTAAACATTCCTGAGATTACCAAGGCAGTGACCCAAAATTTTTTTCCCCTGATCAGGCTCATGTTTTTTAATTGGTAAAGGCACTCCAAACTTAACTTATTCTATATAGTTTAATACAGAAGACAGTATGGCTTGTTGCCACTTGCCTTTCATTATCTGTGAATGCCAAAACTATACACAGTTACTCTTGCTGTATTGTGTACTGTACAGTAACATCAGTTAGACCTTTAAGTGAAAGATTTGGGAAACATTTGCAGTAATTTGGGATCTATGAGGAGGCCCAATCATATTGAACAAATATGGTCTGGAATAAAAAATTATAAAAGCAACTTATGAATGTTTCAACAAAGTGATGTTAGAGAATTTTGTCCCCATCCGTAATAAAAGGGACCCTTTGTTTAAGTGGGGATTGGAAGGGGGAAAATTTTTGGGTTTTTTTTAAAATGGAGTTAGAAATCTGAAATCTGTAATCATAAATATTTATATTTAGTTTAAAAAACAAACTTTTAAGTGAGACATCTGTATCTAAATTAAAGTATTGCAGAAAAGTGGCAAAAGTTAAAAAGAGCAGATCTGGAAACATTTCCCACATTAGACTATAATACCTCTATGGCAAAGCGTGTTGTTTTGGTTGAATTTTGAATTAAAAAAATTTTTTATGTTTTCAAATTTAAGAATTTAAATTGAAGTCACTATTCCAAAAATCTGACAGATAAGGACTTCACCCAATTTAACCTATGGGGACTTAGGCGGAATTTTTAAAAATATGGTCTAAGACTGTCTTTGTTGCTCATAACAACCAATAAGAGCTCCCCTTTCATTTCATATAGTGCTATGAAAAAATTAAATGGGAGCTCCGATTGATTGCTATGAGCTCTGATTGGTTGCTATAGGTAACAAAGAAAGTCTTAGACCTAGACAGTTTTCATACATGTGGCTCTAATTAATCCCTGCTGTTTTGACAGAGAAGTGATTACTCTTGCATTACCATCTCTCATAGTCTAACCTTATTTAACTTGTATTTTATTTTTTTTTCAATAGTTTGATTGATTGTTAAGAAGTTTAGGGTATCATTTTTAGTCCCAAAATTTAATTTTACCTTTTCTGATTTTATAATTTTGGCTTCGTATTGTTGGAAAAATTTTTTTTTTTTTTTTGAGTTTTCGGGAAAATTTATTCCGTGCGCCCCGGGGATAATCCTCTATTTTTATTTTTCTGGTTTATAATTTTAAGGTTACATATCATTTTTTTATAGATTATCAGGAAAGGTGTAAATTGGCTTCTGATTTGAGCTGGAGGTTCAGAATATAAGTTCTGATTTTTTTTGGGATTATATCTGAGTAGTTTTTACAATTAATCAATTACCAGAACAGTAGAGGTAAAAAGTCACCCAACCTCTATAGCATTACAGTATCCAAGCGGTGGCACAAAGAAATGAAAAAGAAGAGTGTTTTTAGGTGCTGTCTACTCTGCGTACCCCTTATCGGAGCCGTGCTGTAGAACCCAATAGAGCATCACTCTTTGTAGTTGTATTGGGAACTGACGCCCAGTCTGAACTCAGATTAATTTGATTGCTGGAGATAGCAGAATTATCCACATAAATACAGCAATTATGGACTAAGCGTGTCTGGTTACTGCTCAGTTGTAGGAGCATGAGTGAGACCTTTTAGAATTTAAAATTATCCCCCTACAATTAATTAACTATGAGGACCCTTTGATGAGTTAAAGGAATGAATAGCACCTTCGTTCATCTAAACTGTGTAATTCTGCCAAACCCAAAGTAATATTCTGGCCTAATGATAGGCTATTAATTTCATATCCTAGATTTTGTTTTAGTTTTAGTTTTATTTAGTTCGTTAATATATTTATGCCATAGACTTGATACAGCGCGTCGCGCGATTCCTTTTACCTTTTTATATATTTACTGAAACAAATCTAATTGTGACAACAGAATATAATTTTCATTTTAATAACCTAAAAGTTAATGTCTACGTTCTGCAGTTCTACATTGTACAAGCAATCACATCTCAATCAGTTACCATAGACTTTTATTTTGTTACAAAATGAACATCTTAAACAAGTCTATTCAGTGTTTGCTTTTCATTCCCCTCATTGTCCCATGGATGCTATTTTGCTTTTTCATTAAAAACTGCATAACTTTTAAACCAAAAATCGATGGAATTGCGGTTTTTTTTTTTTTCACCCATTTTTTCCCCCCCCCCCCCCCTTGTTTCTTTTCTTTATTCGCAGTTTGCAGAGTATAGCTATGGCAGGAATCTCACCACGTTTGGGGAGCTCGCTTGTTTCAACTGCTTCCTGTTACACATGATCTCTAACACTAAAATTAGCTTGATTCACATGTTCCGATTCTCAGTACGAATTGCTAGAATAAAAATACGAGAACAGAATACACAACCTCTACAATATGTCATGGATTACTTATTAAGAAAATTGAACAGGCTACTCAGCATTTCTTGGGCACAGCAAACAGAATGTAAGTGCTGGAAAGGAGATTTTTATAATTGGATTTCAAAGTAATTTAGCAAAGCAGATAAGGCCTAATGGGCAAATATTACAGGTTATCATACTGGAGAGCTAGAAATAGAGCCATGTTATACAAGATGGAAATCAGAACAAATAATAGCTGTATAAAATCAGGCTGTATTCACTGGAGATCAGCAGCAAGAGAGTAGGTGCCAGGAGATATAAACTGTTGCCCTGCAGTAACAATAAAATGAATGCCAGGCTCTAAAGCAGACGCACAGTAATTGTTTGGTTTCGTGAACATGCGTATTTGGTGACCTTGTCTCTTTGTCTGTACAATGTAGAACAATTGCAAAACAATTCGGTTTCTCTTTTTTTTGAACAAATATAATTTATTTTATTCTTTTAACTAATTTTTACTCTAATGATGATATTACTGCAAAAGAAAAAAGTAATATAAAACATAAAACACATTTATATTTACTGTATCTCTTTACTCTCTCTCTCTCATATCTCTCGAATATATATATAATATATATTCTATATATATATATAGTTATTATTTGATATATACCTAATTATATAGTAATAATTTATATATAAATACAGTACTATGTGCCTTGTGGAGGTAGATATAAAAATACTGTATCGTTTGAAGATATTTGGTGTGTAATGCTACATATATATATTACTATATATACAGTTTTTATGTTTACATTTTTTGGGGGGAATGAAAATTTATTTTAAAAAAAAAATTTTAAAAAAAAAAATTTTGTAGCAAATCCGTGCAAACCTTGCCCCGGGTAGCATATGAATACATTAATTCCCCCCTTTCCCTTAAAAAAAAAAAAACAAAATTTTTAAAATTTTATTATTGTATCATCCCAACATGAAATTTACGCAAAATATTATTGATAATAGTTAGATAATAGAAATATAGATAAAAAAGGAAAGATGAAAGCAAAATATAGATCCCGCAATGAATAGTTTTAAAAAAAATTTCATTTTTAATTTAAAAATTTTTTTTTAGGAACTAAATTGTTAAAGACACTGTATTATTAGAATAATCCCAAACGGGCCAAACTTTTTCTCGAAATTTCAACAGACAGAAAAATAATCCAGGAAAAAAAAGACTTGATAAAATATGTGTTTACTAGCCGTGTGTACAAGGAAGGACACTACAGATCTCAGCCACTCATGCAAGTGCTTGGCTACCCCCTACTGGGCATAGAGGTCACACACCCAAAGCAAAGGATTATTCATTGTGTCAGGTCTCTGATATAAGTCAAACACAAAAATGTAATAATCAATTCTCTGCTCAAAAGTGATAAAAAATTTGATTTGCAATTCTCTTTGTTTATTTTTTCAGTAAAAACTATTTACTGACAGACTATATACAATACAATAAAGGGATTACAGGTAGATACATTTTAAATTTGTATATCAGTAGACAGATACTAGATTATTGTCAGTGGATCCTACCAACTTTGGAAGGGTAAACAGGCTTTCATCTTAGAGCTGCCATGGAGGCAACATATACAGTACTTTATTGTCTAATATATAATATATAGTTATTATATATTATTATTATTATTTTTAATTTATTATCATTATTCTTTGCCATCTTCCCTCACGCTCTTAAAATATGAAAGTAAAAGATTGAAGAAATTATACCCTTTAGAGGCCTATTGAGCATATCTGATTATAAGCTTTTGAGAGCACTATCTTTCTTTGCTAGTTAGCACCTAAATGGTATCACCCGATTTCTTAACGCTACTGCTTTCTATGGCTATCATTGCACAACATTATACTGTTAGACATATGATATACATTCTCCTGAGACAAACATTTCTTCCATTGAGGGAATTGATGGAAAGATGGCCCAATGCTAAAAGGGTAAACCATTTGTGCAATGCATGAAAGCCCATGGCCAGAGGGAGCCACAGTCTCTTGGTCAATTAGAGCACTCTTCAAAGTGCAGGCTCTACAAATCAAGAAATGGAAGTAATAAGTGTCCCTTAAATATATCTTATTAGCCCATATCAGGTGTATTATGACTCCAGTGGTTCATACAAGGACAGTGGCCTTTAGTGCTCTGGTCTGAAATAATTCTCAGATGGCATTAGAAAAACTCAGTTAAGCTTAACAATTTGGATCCTGTTGACTATCTGACAACTACTGTAGCAGAATTAAGAATGCAGCTCTGGTGTCTAATACAGGCTGTGAGTTCCTTAACTTTAATATCAAAGTTTCCTATTACAGAGGGATTTGGAAAGTTGAAGAATTGGAGTGAGAAATGGGAAATAAGTTACTGTGGACAAATGTAAGATTATAAATAGGGATGAGCGATTATAATCGTCAAAGTTGAAATCGGCACGATTTTTAGGCTGAGCGGAAATTTCCGATCACGCGAAATTTGAGGTCACAATCTGCAGATAATCTATTACTTTCGCGCCATTTTCGCCGCTTCCTGTCATTTGGGTGGCCAGCAAATCAGCTTAGAGCATAGAGCAGGGTGAGCTGGGTGTGCGACGTCATGACTGTAATGTGTATGGTTGTCATTGGCTGGAAAAATCACATGACCTCGTTTTGCATAGAACAGCGTTTCCTATTCAGTATCAGTGTTTCAGTGTCTCTCACTAGAACATGACGTGTGCTAGGTCTCTCTCAATACAGCTCAGCTCAGAGACACAGTTCTTCTCTTTATTCATACAGACAACTATGGTTTTTATGTAACTTTTAAATAATAGATTGAAATTTCGTTTCTTAGTTAGACAGAGATTTTTAAAAGAGCACTAGCCTGTACGCTGGGGGGGGGGGGGGGCGGACGAACACAGCCAGAGAGGCGGGCAGGTTTTTGAAAGGAGGGTGTATTTTGTGCCCCAGACTCTGCTGTGAACCTGCTTAAATGTTTTTTTTTACCAATTTTTCCCCCGGCACACCTCGCATCAAAGGTGAAATTGTCCTTTTATTTTGTGCACCCAGTTTTTTTTCAAAGAGCCATCTTGTACTTACTTAGGATACAAAAATTTTTCAGTAAACGGCAGGTGTATTTCTTGGTAAAAAAAACCCTTTTCTTTCTTTATCTTTTAAATACTTTTTTTCATTTTGGTGCATCCCAGTTTTTTTTAAAAGAGCCCCTTGTACTTACTTAGGATCAAAAATTTTTTTTAAAAAATTTTCCGATGTCTTGCTGAAAAAAAACGAATTTACTCTTTGGTAAGTTTTTTTTAGTTTTATTGCGCTGGGAAAATTCAGTTTGGCGCAGATGCGCATTTGTTCATGTTTTTTTGAAAACATAAATTCCCTAGCCCTAGGGGCAGTTGTAAATCCTGGGATGAAGGAAGAACACTGTTGTTTTGTTTTAAAACGGTTCTTCCACCGACGCTTCAAGGTATTCGCTGAAACATTCTGTTTCCTAATCCTGTTGGCGTGGGAATTAGGGGATTTAAAGAATAGCTGTGATTTGCCGCTTTTTAAAAAGAGACTTTTCAAAAACTTTTTATCCCTTTTTTAAAATTTTTTTCTTTTGAACATGGAGCGAAAAGGAGGTGGTAGCAACAAAAAAGGGGGTAGGACATGGTGGTACGAGAGAAGGGCTCCTTCCCTTGCTGCGACAAAAACGCAAGTCAGGGACTTCTTTTTGGGGACCGCCCCCGGGCCCGTCTCGGGGTCGGTGCCCTGTGAACCAGTAAGAACAGCCTCGCCAATCGCTCTTTAGTGGTTAATGCAACCTGCTCCAGCAGTCTTAACCTGTCCCCCAGTCAGGCCACAAATGTTGTCATCACTCGTCAGCATCCATCCAACGAAAGCGAAAGGCAGCCAAAGGGGCAACTGTGTATCCACCCCCGTGGTAAACCAAGCACTTAAAAGGTTTAAACAGCTCACCTTTGTCTGAAGTCCCGTTGTAAAGTTGTTCCTGTGAGCCGGGGCCCGTGTGAGCCTTCCCCCAATTCGTATACGAAAAAACAATTACAAGTCCTGTAGCCCCCTCAATGCACGAAACAAAAAGAATTTTGAGTAGGGCGTCCGGGCTAGTTTAAAAAACAAAATTTTTTTTCAATCTTTATTTCCTTGTTTAAAAAAAATGTTTATTCCCACTGTGGGTTTAAAATTTTCTGAAGCCTTTGATAAAAAAAATGCGGTTGGGGGAAAAAGGCATTTCCAAAGATCAAGAAGCCAAAGGGGTGATTTTTTTCTGCTCTGCGCCCAACGCTGAAACCACAGGAAGGAGAAGGGGAAACGGTCAATGGCAAAAACCTGGGCGGTGGGCAAAGTTGCGTGCGTTTTTGTAGCCCGCATCCCGGTTTTAGAATTCAGGCGAGGAATCACCGGTATGATATATTGGGGCCCCGCCGACCAAAGGGTCTTTTTTTAAAAGAAAATTTCGAGGCCTTCTCAAGGCGGGAGGAAGCGATGGGGGTTTTTTTGTTTCGGGGGCCCCCCCAAAAAGGGGGAGGTCGGTGAAAAAAAGCCTTTGATTATTTCCCCAGCCACGATCAGTGGAAACACCACCCTGCTTTTTCCCGTCGAAAAGTCCAGGGCCTCTCAAGCCTGGGCCTTTTTCGAGCAAGCCTCTGATTTCCCCCCGTGTTCATATTCCCCCCTAGCCCTAAACGAAACTTTAAGGGAGAATCTTAGGTTTTTAACCAACCCAACATGTCTAGTCACATCAGCGAATGCTTTAGTTGAAATGGGGGGAAACACTTGGGGAAAAAAGGCCACACGATCCCGGGCTTCCAACCACTGTCCACCCCTCTTTTCCACCCCCTCTTTCCCAGACCAAGCGTTCCTCAGCTGCCCCTGTCTTCAAGTCTGATCAAGGATCCCTTGCTTCAGCCTCCGCCCCCTCGCCCCCATACCACCCACCCCCAATGACCTCCTACCCTTTTTCCTTCCCCGTTTGACCTGCCCGCTTTCCGGCCGTCTAGACCATCCTTTTGTCTACCAGGTTTGGGACAGAAGAAACACTTTAAACCAAAAACCATCCCAAAACCAAAAGCCGAATGTCGGCATTGCCCGGCTTTTGACTTGGAAATGGCCTTTCTGTCTGGTGGACACAGATGGGTTCCGCCACGTCATAGCCCTTGCCTTTCCCCAATACCAGATGCCAAGCAGGCATTTCTTTTCAAGAAAAGCCGTCCCTGCCCTGGCCAGCCACGTGTCATCTAAAATTTCAAGCGCGTTGTCTGCATCTGTGTCCGGCAAAGTCCATCTCACCACCGATACATGGACTAGTAAGCACGGCCAAGGCCACTATATCTCAGTGACAGCTCACTGGGTGAGCTGGGTGGATATCTCTGGTGGTAACGGTGGCTCTCAGGCTCGGCGCACGCTCTTCAGAACCGCAGGGATGCTGCAGGGTTCTTTCCCCCAAGGTCCACTAGTAGCATCACGTGCCCAGAGAAAGCAGGCCATGTTGAAAATAATCTGTCTTGGAGATCGTCAACACACAGGTCAGGAGCTGTGGACGGCTCTTCGCAACGAGACCGAGCGCTGGCTGGGTGACAAGAACCTTGTGCCAGGCAAGGTGGTGTGTGATAACGGTCGAAATATCCTGGCCGTCCTTAAGATTGGTAGGCTGGAGCACATCCCTTGCCTGGCACACGTCATGAACCTTGTCGTCCAGAATTTCTAAAGTGCTACCCGGGTCTGGACTGCCTGCTGAGGAAGGCTCGAGGTCTGAGATCACACTTCCGCCGTTCGCACCCTGCTTCGTCCCGCCTGGCTGTGTTGCAGCGTCAGCTCGGTCTCCCCGTCAACCGTCTCATTGTTGACGTGGCAACACGTTGGAATTCCACCCTCCACATGCGCCAGTGATTGTGGTAGCAGTGCAATGCTTTTATGCAGTGCGAAGGGACACATGGCCTGACAAGCAGTGGTGCGGACCTCAGGGTGTTGAGCCACCTAGAGTGGAGGCAGGTGAAAGGGCTCTGCATCATCCTTGCCAGTTTTGAAGAAGCCACCAAAATGGTCAGTGCGGACAATGCCCTTGTCAGCATGAGCATTGTGGTAATCTTAGTTCTGGAACGATCGTTGGACACTCTGAAACATCAGGTCCCACCAGCGACGGAGGAGGAGACGGACACAGATGCGGACACGGAGCCTTTCTCTCCGTCGAATCCAGAAGGCCCGACAGTTTCACAACTTTATCGGTCTTCATTAGGCAGTGGTTCGGGGTCCAGGGCTAGTGCAAGGCGGCACCTCAGCTCTCAGGGTGCATCATCTGAGGCACGTCAGGGCTGTGTTGTGCTGTCCCAGAGGAAGCGGAGGAGGAGGAGGTATTCCTGGACACCGACGTTACCGATGTCCCTGCCTTGGAAAGAGGTTGGCACGGATTTGAGGCGGATGAGGAAGATGAGGAAGATCAGTTTGCTAGTGCCCCTCGACCCAGAGGCTTGGGAAATCAAGGCTCCATCTCCACATGAGTGCTTTGATGCCCATTTCCTCCAACATGATCCTTGCATTAAGGCCATCAAACTGAACAACAGTTACAGGGTGGCCACCCTCCTCGATCCCCGGTACAAAGCAAAACTCAGCACTTTTCTTCCACCCACCCAAATAGAGAGTAAAATGCAGGAATTGGAGACCGTGCTGATTGATCAACTGGAGACATCTGTTGCGTCTGCTTCACGTTCTTCAAATGTCACGGTGGAACAACATCAGCAACGTGACAGCAGTAGAGTGCCAAGTAGCCGCAGCAGCAGGCATTGTGGCAGAAGCCTAATGGGTGACCTCTGGCAATCCTTATTTACCACCCCACCAACGCATGTAGTGCAGGGCACACATACAACACACAGAGACCGGCTTAAGTTCATGGTGCACGACTATCTGCGTCTCAACACCAATGTTTTTAGATATGTTCCGGATCCAATCGACTTCTGGGTATCCAAAATGGATGAATGGCCCGAGCTCGCTCGCCATGCCATAGACGTGTTGTCCTGCCCAGCAGCCAGCGTCATATCTGAGCGGACATTCAGCACAGCTGGAGGAGTCATTACAGACAAACGCATCCGACTTTCCACAGATAATGTTGATCGTTTGACTTTCATCAAGATGAATCAGGCATGGATCTCTGATGATGTTGCGGCCCCAATTGCCAAGGTCACCGATCACTGGCCGGTCTACTTCACATTCCTCTTCAAACAGAAATGGTCCTCTTGAAAGTTTTTTTTTAAATGATCATTTCTTACAGCAATTTTTATTCTAAGTTCCCAAAAGGTCATTTTGCTGGTTTTGCGGTGAGGAGACTGTAAATGACAACAATTGTACACAGTTTCATGAAAAAAACGTATTCCATTTGCTCATTTCATCTTTCAAATTTTTCGCAGTCAATGGTTTTTTGGGGTTATGGTTTTGTGGATACAGCAAAATAAAGGCCCTTTGAAAAAAGAAATTGGTTCTAAGGGGCATTTCTCCCTAATTTTTAAAAAGATTTGAAAGCATTTTATAATTTTTGGGTAGTACTGTGAAATGAAGCTTTAAAGGTTTTTTTAAAAAAAATTTGGGTTTTTCAAACAGACATTTGTTTTCACAATTGTAAAGATGGCCAAGGGTCTGTTTTGATTTTGGGGGTTTCTTGAATACAGTTTAAATACAGGTCCTTTAGAAAAAAAAGGGGTTTTCAAACAAAAATTTGTTCTTCAAAATTGAAATGGCTCAAGGGTGTTTTTTGAAATTTAGGGGGCATGGTGCTGTCAAAAAAGGGAATCGTGGACACTGTTAAAGGAAGTGGTTTAGCGGCCGGGTCTTTGGCACCGTGTGTTTTCAGGCAGGACAGATCTTCGGGTTCAAAAATACGGGGGCTCTTATTTTTTATTAGCAGCAAAAAAAACAAAAAAACAATTTGCAAGGCATGCACAAAATAAAAAAAATAACGCCGCAGTCGGGGCTCTAACTAACAAAAACCCCCCTTATATGGGTTTGTAATTTTCCCGCTGGATCTCCCAGGTTTTCCCCTCTCCAGACAAAAGGTAGCTGGGAGTGTAGTTCCCCCAGTCAGCTTCCCTGTGACTTAATTTTCCCAGGTAAAAAATGGCGGGGGAACCCGGGGGGGGAATGGGGAGTGAGCCCCCCCGTTTTCCCTTTCCCCCAATGAAAGGGCCAAAACCGGGGGGAATGGTGAAAGCCATCTAACATTAACGTTAAACATTGTCGACAGTCTTTATGTCGCCCCTTCAAATTTGGGCCCTTTTTCCCCAAGGCTTCTTACCTTGGGGGAGTGCGGGGATAAAGGGAATAGCGAGGACCTGGCCAGGTAAAAATACACCATTAAATCCCCTTTCCCTGCGTTGCCCCCTTTACCCCCCCCTCTGCTAAACCCTGTGGGGCGGAGCACCTTGTCCCCCAAAAACTGTGCATTTTGAAATGCATCAGCGTTTTGCGCGGGGCCCCAGGCCCGGGTTGGGCCAAAAAATTTAAGTCCTGTAGAGCCGGAAACCGGGTCACCCTCGCTTTCTTCCCTTTTTTTTTGGGAATCCTTTTTAGCGGAGAGTGATCTGTAATCACCTAAACTGCCTTCCCCCAGGTATACGAAGTGACTCAATGCCCCATTCAGGGAAAGATTTTCTCTTCCACAATGCGTAATTTTTTTAGCCGCGAAGTTTCCGGCTGAGGTACCGATCGGGTGCTCTTCCCGTTAACCTTTGGGAAAAGACTCCCCCTAAGAAATTTCAAAAGGCACTTCGAAACAGGATTTCTTCCTGAAGTTTGGGGGTGTTGAACGGGCCCCTTACAAGAACCCCCTTTTAATTTTTTGGAAGGCTTTTTTCGGCCTGGGACCCCACTTTCCAGGTGGACTTCGCTCCCTTGGTGAGGTTGTGGGGGAGCGCTATTGAGGCAAAGCCTGGCAAAACCCTCCTGAAATGCTGAATTTCCCAGGAAGGCTCTAACTGTTTTTTTGGACACGGTTGAGGCCCAAATTCCAAAAGGGCTTCGTTATCTTTGGGGTTTATGCCCCCTGGGGCCGATGTTGTAGTGGGTAGAAAACCTCTTCTAGCCCTACGTGATTTTGGGGGAGGGGTGTTCCCCCGCGGCCCCCTATGGTTGGGATGCTTGCCCCTTAAACCCGATGCGAACCCCCAATCAGCACTTAAACACCAATATCAGGTAGGGGCTTTTACTTTTTATGCGGCTGAGGTGATGCCCCTTCCCTCGGGAAGGTGAGGGGCCCCTGTAACCCCAAAGGGGAAGGCCACATACTGGAAGGTCCCCGGGGTAGAGAATGTTTTTTTTTCCCTGGCCTCATCTGTGGGGGAACCTGCCAAATCCCCCTTTGGTGAGGTCTAAGGTTGTCTTCCTCGCGGGGTCCAAACCCTTTCTCGATCAGTCATGACCCTTGGCTGGGGTAGGGTCGAATTGGAGATCTCATAAGTTGGGGAAAATCGTTACAAAAACCAAAAGCTCCCATGGCTTAGGAATATCAAAATTTGGGGGTCGCCCACCCATTTGGGACTTTTTAAACCCCCTAAGGTACATTTTCTCACCTTTTTGTATGGCTTGCCTCTGGGTTTCCCGGTACCTGAAATGGTTTAAAGTACCTTTTGCCCGGGCTCGGTGACATGCATGTTTAATGACGTTTGTCGGTGGGCGTTAGAGAAGCCCCCTCGGTTCTTGTAGGAATTCCCTGACTTCCTTGCCTTGGCCCTTTGACAAGGATCCGCGATGGGGGACAGGGGGTAACTCCTTGTTTGTGACTTTTTTGCCCCCCTTTTCCAGCCCCGGCTTTTTCGGTCCCCCAGGGTTTAAATTAGGTTGCATAAAAGATTGATAAAGGCTTTCTTTTCCTGGGGGAAAAACCTTTATATTTCATTCACTCCCCCCGTTGCGATTCATAGGGGCCCTTCCCACTTGGTAGAAATTTGTTCTACGGTCGGGACCGTACGAGCACCCGCCCCCTAGCTGAAGGTCGGCCCCTTGCGGTCCTGTTGAAAACCCGGGCCCCTGGGTTTCCCTGGCCTTGCATATTCCCCTTTTACAATGGGCATAAGGTGAAATCCTGCCCGCAGTCGGTATTGCTCGTCCCCTCTGAAAGGGGGTTTTTCCTTTTTGTTCCCAGGCCCCCCCGGTATGTAGGAGCCCTTGGGGTGTCCCCCCATTAACAGCTCAAAAACAGAGAAACCCCTGTGGATGCCTAGGGACAATGGATAAAAAATAATGGGGAAATGGCCCGCCCCCAACCCCTCCCGCCCTTGTCCCCCCCTTTTTTAAAACATCCCCTTTTAAGGTTTTATTAAAAATTTTTTACCAGACCATCGGTTTGGGGGGTATAGGATGCGAGGTGGGAAAATTTTTAGAGGCGAACAGTTTTGTCCCCTTGGAAAAATGGAGGGGGCCCTATCTGTGAGGACCCCTTTTGGGGGGACCCTGTACGGGTGAAGAAATAGAAGGCTCCTTAGCTATCCCTGGGGAGGAGGGGTTTCGAGGGATTTTGGCCCTCGGGGTAGGGGGGGCATAATCCAAAACCTGGAAATCTGGTGCCCTTGGGCCGATTTGGGGAGGGGAACCCGCCCCAAACCATGCCAATCCGCTCAAAAATGGCCCCCTATAAGGGGAGAGGAAACCAGGGATGGAAAAATGGGGTTGGGAGGAATGAACCTCCGGGACAAATTGAAAAAACTTTCTACCCCCTTTATGAGCGGGCCATAAAAGCCGCTTCCCCCCTTTCCCCTGTTTTTTTCCCCAAATGTCCCCCCAGCAATGGGAAGGGGTAGCTCCAGGCCCAAAGGGACAGGGGTTTCGTGTACCCCCCCAATGTTTCCCCCATGGTTGGTGTTTTTTTCCCCCTGTACAGGAGGTTATTCTGTAGGGCGAAGTGAGGGTCCCCAAACTCTCCCCGGGTTCCGTGATTTACCATCTATCCCTTTTAACTTTCCCAGGGTTCGCAAATTAGGGCCCCTCAATTGTTCCTTACCAAAACCCCCTTTCCGGAACGGCAAGGAGGAGAGTTAAACCAAAGGGGGTTCCCCTTGTTTCCCCCCCAGCCGGGGTTAAAAAATGGAAAAGGTCGGTTCTAAATTATCCCCATGGATATTTTTTTTACAGGCGGTACCAATCTACAAATTTATTTATTTCCCCCAACTCCCAAAAAAGGGGAAATCAACCCAATAATGGCTTTGGGGGGGTTTAGTTTCCCCAAAGGTACCTATTTTGTGTCCCCCCCAAAAGGGGCAGTCTTTTGGGTAAGTTTGGCAGGGGGGGTACCCCCTTTGGTGTCCCCGTAAATACATATCCCCCCTATTCGGGTGATGTTTTGGCCCGGGTTTTCACCAGCTGTGCTTGCACCAGGGTCCCAAGCCCCCCGGTCCAGGGGGGCCCCTGACGGAAGTCATTAACGGTGACGTGCCCTCTTAGGTCCCCCCCACCGCAACCCTTGTGGAGTAAGAGGCCGGGCAAACCAGAAGTCCCTCCCTAACCCCCACACCCAGGGTTTCTTCCTCCCCAAAAACGGCCCCCACAGCCTGCCCTTGCACCCCCCAGCAGTTTATGGGGCCCCCCAGGCTTTCGAAGGGGTCCTTTTTGGGGTGGGGGGCCTTTCCCCCCCCCCGTTAACCGGCCCCCTCTTTGGGGACAGGAACATTTACCACGGTTGGAGGTAGCAAACCCTTGGGGGTGTAGCCCCTAGGAATTTTTTCCGTGGCGTTATCTCTCCTCACCCCGCGACCAGTTCTCCAAACCCCTTTTGGGGGCTGTGAGCCCACGCAGTGGAGCCTGATGGAAGGGCCGAAAAAAATGGTACAGACCACCCCGTCCGACCACCCGGGTGGGATGAGAGTGTCCGGCGTAGCCCCTTGTTTGGTAAGGGGGAACAGGTGTACATTGGGGCCTTCGGGGGTTTGGTTTGGATCAAAACCCCAGGTTGTATTCGGGGCCTTTGGCCGGGTAACCCCCCCCGTCGGGGCCCCTAAACTACCACTAGTTTGGCGTAGTCCCGGGTGTCCTGGACTCTGGTCGAAATAGGCCTTTTGGTTTTCCCCTTTTTGGGAAGGGGGGCAGGACATCTGCCCCTGGTCCACAGGGACTGCTTCCCTTTTTCCCCTATCGTTCAAAGGTCCCCCGGTACGCCCCGATTATCATCCTTGGTATTTGGCAGAGAACTTTGCACCCCCTGGGGGTGTTGATGCACACCCGTTTGGCCCCTTGGCCCCCAGCCCAAAGGGTGAAGTGTTGCTGCAGAGTATGGTTACCCGCTGTTGTTCCCCCACCCGGGCCTGGTGGGGTTTATTAGGGCGGTTGGGCTTAGCTTGGGGGGATGGTTCCCCCGGCGCCCTTCTGTGATAGGCCAAGGGTGGTGGTTGGCGTTCGCTTTATCAGCTGTTTTCCGCTGTCCATTTTCATGACTTGGTTGCTGTGCTAGTGCTTTCACCCCGGGCTATTTCTTATGCCCCCCTTTTGTTCAGGGGTTTTAAAATTTCTATATCCCCTCGCATACCCCCACCATATGTGAGCTTTGCGGTTTGGGGTCTTTGGGACATTTTGTTTTTGGCAGAACAGATTTTGGCAAAAATTAAGGGCCTCTGATTTTTTTTACAGCAAAAAAAACAAAAAAAACAAGTGCAAAAAAATGCCAAAAACTTTTAAACAAAAAAAGCCCTGGGCCTTTAAAAAACAAAGGGACCCAACTTACTTCGTTGTAAGTTTACTGCGGAATTCCAGGTTTCTCCCTCCAGATTAAAGGTACGGGAGTTGTTTCCTCCTCAGCTTTCCCTGCTGGGCTTTTTAAATTATAAAACCGGGGTAACCTGGGAGGGACCAGGGGGTGGACCCCCCTGTTTTGTACTAAGAAACCACCCTTGAAAACCTCTAAAAAACCCCTTAAACATATGTGACAGTTATACTGTCGCACTATCTAATATTGGGCCCTTCATTCCCCCAAGGTCCCTTATTGGGGGCATGTGTTGGGATTTGAAGGAATATGGAGGGCCCTGGCCCCGGGATTATACACCTTAATACCCCTTTCCTTTTGGGTTTCCCCCTTTTAACAATATTGCAAAATGACTTGTTTTTGCAAAGATCTTTTAAAATAGGAATCCCCGTATGAGACAACCCCTTTTAAAACAATTAAAAAAAAAAAAAAACAAAAAGGTGGGGGTTTTTTCTTTTAAAAAACAATGGGTTTTTTTAAAATTAAATACTAAAAAAATTGATGTACAAAAAAGTGAAAAAAAATTTCTGATTTACAAAGGGGGGTACAGGAAAAAATTTAACGATGTAGGGTTATTCAAAGGACATGGTGTATGGAGCACTTCACCACCCCAAAAACAGAGACAATTTCCCCCAAACACGTTGAAAAAAACGGAAAAAGAATGCCAAGAAAAAAGGGGACCCGGGGGAAAAAAGGAGGTCAACCACCATCATTTCCAAATGAAGCCCAATTTTCCCCACTTTTTACAGAGGGCAAAGTGTCTTGTAGAGGCAAAATTTCTCAAGGTACCCCGGTTTAAAATGAGTACTGAGGAAGGGTTGGGGTCTTAGCCACACTTCGCTTCCCCACCTGTTTACAGACTGTTTTTTTTGTGGTAATAAGGGCATTTTTTGATGGTTGATGGAAAGGGGACGCCCAAACCCGGGCTTCACCGCACCCCCTGTAATCGGGCCCCCTAGTGAAACCTGGTGTTATTAGATTAGAACACCCCCCTGGGTTCACCCCCCCCATTTAACTCGGCCCCCGCTAGCTGAACCCGGTGTTAAAAGATGAGGCCCACCCCGTGCCCTTTCCCCACCCCCGTAAGGGGCCCCCCAGTGGACCCCCGGGGATCCACTTTACAGCTCACTGCCTTTATCAGAATTTCCTGAATAGGATTTTCAACAGGCCCCTTTGACCTACGGGGCATCGTTTCATTGCTTTTACTTTCTAAAAGTCACGGTGGAACAATGTCCCCCAGTCAATTGCAAGTATCTAGCCAGCAGTAAATGGAAAAAAAGTTTTTTTTAAAAGTTTATTTTTATTGAGAAATTTTCTTGTAGGCCTAAAGGGCCCTGTGCGGGTTATGCGGTCCCAAAAATGGGTAGTCAATGTCCAGTTAACTAAAATGGTGGTTGAAAGACTCCCTTTTTCCGGCATTTTTTTTTTCTGGGGGCTGGGGTTTGGGGGGTCATGCTGTGGAACAGGGAAGTCAAATTTCCCGTTTAAAAGAAAAGGTAGTCAAAGCTCCCTTTTTGGCACTTTTTAAACTGTGGGTCAGAAGGTTTAATGGATTGCGGTCCAGGACAAAATATTTAATGTCCAGTTCAAATAAAATTGTTTTCAAAAATCCTTTTTCCCGGGACTTTTCATTCTGTGAGTCAGAAGGTTTAAAGTTATGTGGCCCCGGGCGGTATAGTCAATGTCCCCGTTCAACTAAAATGGTGTTCAAAAACTCCTTTTTGGCACTTTTTTAAGGGGATATAGGTTTTGGGGGTCTTTTTGGCTAGGCAGGGATTCAATTCCCTTAACTAAAAAGGTGGGGTTTAAAGAATCCTTTTTCGGGCAGTTTTTAAATCTGGGGGTCATGCAGTTTTGGGGCTCAGTGTGGCCCCGGAAGTATAGCAATGTCCATTCAACTAAAATGGGGTTGAAAGTCTCCCTTTTTTTCGGCATTTTTAATCTGTGGGTAAAGCAGGTTTAAGGGTGTGCTGCGGTAAAGGAAAGCATAGTCAATGTCCCGTTTAAATAAAATGGTGGTTGAAAGACTTTTTTTCCGGACTTTTTAAACTGTGGGGCAGACAGGTTTTAGGGCGCGCGTTCCAGGACAGGGGTAGTAAAAGTCCAGTTCAAAAAAAATGATGTTCAAATATATCCCTTTTGGGGACTTTTTAATTTGTGGGGGAGCAGGTTTAAAAAGGGGCAGTGTGGTTTCAAGACAGGGTAGTGAATGGGCTGTGCTTTTTTAGGTTTTTTTAACCTAAAAGTCTTTCCTAAGATGTAGCATATCCGTTTGTGTTTTGGATTTAATTTCCCGCTTCTCAGCCCCGGTTTTGGTTAAGAATGAAGGTGGCTTCTTTCCCATAGACTTTAATGGTCAGCGGCGATAATTTTTTATTCCAAACGGAAATTTTTATGATAATTGGGTATCGACTATCGAAAACGAAACGAAAAAGTTACACAATCACTTAACTTTAGTTATAGACTTAGGCCAAGGAAACATAATGTGCAATTATGTACAAAATAACAAGATATTGGGTTAAACTACAGCTGAAAAGACTTGGGGATATTGGTAGACAGTAGTCTCAAACTTAGCAGCTGCTACCAAGGCAAACAAAATAGTGGAGTGCATCAAAAAATACATGCATGACAAAATCACGTTTCCCTTGTATGTAATTCCTTTTTGAGGCCACACATGAAATATTTTGCACAGTTTTGGGCACTGGTGTGTAAGAAGGAAAAGCCCCGGGCTGAGCTGTAAAAGAGGGGCCAAAAATTTAAGGGAGGGGTGAATTGCGAACCCAAGATGTTAAAAAAACTTGGTGCAATTTAATAACAATGTACACATCATAAAAGGGCCATACTGTGTCTCTTTAAATGTGATTAAATACCCCCGTTTTTTTAAAACTCCATCTATAAAACCTATTTTATGATACATGAGATTGCAATTTTTTTAAAAACCAATTTTGAAAATTGTGAAAAGCAGAATGTAAAAGTCTTTCGATTTGTTTTTAAAAAACGACCCCAACCTTTTAAACCCTTGTCAGGTTCAAGCTTTTGAAGGATTGAACCACACTTTTTTCTTTTCTTTTAAATTTATTTTTATTCTTTAAAATTTTATTTAGCCAAGATATTTGGGATTTCAATGGTTAAATGTGTAAAACAGGGAAATTTGTTTTTTTATATAAAAAAATGAAAACGTCAGAATTACGAAATTTTTTTTTTATATTCAAAAAAAAAACCCCTTACCCAATATTTTAAACACAGCTGCAATTTTATTGTTTTTAAAATTTGGTTCAATTGTATACGGGAACCCCTAAAGAAATTACAGGTCAGAAAAAAAATTGGATTTTTTGGGTAAATGCTGTAAAAACCAAATCCGACCTTTAAACCCATTCAACATTAGATAGTAAAAGGGGGTAATTTGTCAATGAGTTAATTGGAAGTAGGCTCTAGACCCCTTTGGGCTGCCCCTTGTAACATTATTCCCACCGGGCCTAATAAAAATCCCTTTTTTAGTTGTTTAGGGGCATAATATATGAAACCTAATTTTTGAGGAAGATATAACTAAAGGGATCTTAAAAGTCCTCTAGGGGGACGCAAAATATATATAATTAAAATGTTTTTAAAAAAAAAATTTTCAAAAAAACATGCTGTAATAAACGGCGTGACAGTATGCATGACACGCGATCATGGTAACAGTAATCCCGTGTAAAGTGGGCAAAGATGGAGACCACACCAGGAAGCAGATTAAGGCATCCCCGTCTCCCCCCCGGAGCCCCCCGCAAGCCAGAATAGATACCCCTAAGGGAACCCTTAGGTCGTACCCCTGTTTGGGGCTAACCTGTGCAGCGAAGTGTGGGACAGGAAAGGCCCTAAAAGCAGTAAATGAAGGTGTATACCCCGAAAGGGTCCCAGGAGGATAGCAACGGTCGTACAGGCCATGACACAAGCCCAAATACAACTAAATAAATGACAGAATAACATGATATGCTTGAAAAATGGGGATGGAAAAACAAAAAAAAAACACCTATTTTTTAAGTGGTACTGTTTGGGACCTACAGCCTTTATTTCTTATTGCCCCAATTTAATAAATGAAATTTATAAGAACAAAACAACCACAAAAATTATAAATTATCAATTTTAAAACCAGGTGCAAAAATTTTTGCAGTCAATTTCGCCTGGTTCTGGAAACTAAAGACATGACTAATGCTGAGTTTCTTCTTGGAATGTTAAACGCATTTTTCAATTTTGCTTCTTTGGGGGTCTTTCTTTTTTCATATGGTTTGATGAAGAAAATGTAGTCAAAAGGGAAAAGAAACTGATTAAAGGGTTTCCAGACCCCTTTTTAACTTTCCAAACGTGAATAAAAAAAGTCACATGCTCCAACAACCGGCAGATCAAAAAGTGTGGAGGGAGGAAGTAGTGATTTTTTTTTTTTTTTTTTTAATACTGAAGCAGTAGGCTAAAATTATTAAAAAAAAAAAAAAAAAAAAAAACTTGACTCCTTTCTCAAATGTTTTGGTTGATTTGTGGTTTTTTTGGTAATTTAAATACTTATTTACCCAATAATTTGCAAAAATTCTTACCAATCGACAATGGATTTCGGATTTTTTTTCACATTTTGTTTCATTTGAGGTCTACCTATATTTTCAATTAACCCTCTCTCAATTTTTAGGGGGGAGAATTACATTTGGTGCTGATAAAATTTTTTCCCCCACGTTTTTTTACTCCCAATAAGTAAATAATAAATTTAAAATTATGAATTTTTCCTTTTGTTTCTAGTGCGTTTGTCCAACATGTTTTAAAAAATTGTTTTTTTATATTTTTAATATTACATCAAAATTTTTTTTTTAGGGTTTTGGGAGAATGTATGATTTTTTTTTTTTCCCCTTTTTGGGGTAAAAGGGCCCCAAAGTAGAGGCTCCCATTTGAGTGTCTAATGAAGGGTTTTTATGGCATTGTTGTAAACAACCTTTCTAAATGCTAACAAGGGGCTTTGGGGCGTGTCACTCCATTAAATTTTTTCCCCGGGTGATTTCTGTAGCGCAATTTTAAAAGGTTTATAACCCCCTGCTTTGCTTTCATATTTCAGTAAAATACCAGCGTTTTTACATGCCACATACCGAAATCTTTTCCCCTGTGTTTCTGTAGGCAATTTTATTCAAGGGTTTTTTTTAAAGCCTTTTGTGCTTTCATATTCGAAAAAACGTGTTTTTACAACAAAACCAGTTAGTTTTTTCCGTGATTTCTGAGCAAATTTATCCCCCAAGGGTTAATTTAACGGTTTGTGTTTTTTTTTTTAGTAAAAAACAGTGTTTTAAACAACAATTATCATTTTCCTGGTATTTTTGGACGAAATTTTAAAAAAGGGTTTAATTAACGTGTTTGTGCTTTATATTCAGTAAAATCATTGTTTTTAAAGAAAAAGTAAATTTTTCCTGTTGATTTTGGAAAAAAAATTTTTATATTCAAGGTTAATTAAGGTTTTTGTGCTTTTATATTCAGTGAAAATTTTTCCCTTTTTTTAAAAACCCAAAAAAAAAGAAAATTTTTCCTGTTGATTTTGGAGCAATTTTATACCCAAGGGTTACGCAAGTGTAGTGGGTTCATTTGGAGTCAAATGGGGGGTTTACTTATCTATACAAACTTTTTAAACAGAGTCTGTAAATTTTTTTGAACAAACAGTATTTAGACGAGAGGTACGGTCTTCACATGGGATGCAGGGGCAAAAACCCCTTCCGGGCGGGCACAGGCACATCACTTGGGGGGGGCTTTTCCGGCACGGGGAAAAACCCGCCGGTGTATGTAGCAGCCGTGGTTGATTCAAAACCCAAAGGGGTTCTTGATTTTTTAAAGGGGGTCATCAACTAATCCCGATACATCTGAAACCTACCCAACGTCGGTGGGTTGCAGATAAAATTTTAGTGGCATGGCCCGGGAAAGGTCAGGCCCCCCCCCCGGGCCCAACCCCGCCTCTGCCCCCGTTTTGGTCCCGCCAGAGAACTAGTTTGGTCGGGGTAGGCAATTTAAACAGCGAGGACAAAAATTTTGAGGCCCACAGAAGCTTCTTGGCCAAAGAAGTGGGGATACTTCCCTGCTTTTGTTTTATTGATTGGAGTGGCATGGGAGGTTTTTTGGCG
Organism: Phyllomedusa bahiana; assembly: GCA_025379985.1. Taxonomy (NCBI): domain Eukaryota; kingdom Metazoa; phylum Chordata; class Amphibia; order Anura; family Hylidae; genus Phyllomedusa; species Phyllomedusa bahiana. Next base: position 29,595 of record JAODAL010012134.1, on the reverse strand, counting down.
ACATCAGCCTCCGTACCCAAACATTGGGAAAGAGTGATGATCAAAATAGAAATTTAAAACGTGGTGGTTTGAACCCGTTTTGCGTTACACCCGTTTTGTTCAAGGACATATGGGAAATTGAACTGAAGGGACCCTAATGCAGGGGGAAAGTTTTAGGGGCTTATTTTGCATTCTGTGAAAATTTGTTTAATCAAATTTAGTACAAAAATGAAAGGGACAGAACAAAAAAGAAACAAAGCAAATGCTGCAAAACTGCTTTGGATGAACTTCTTCATTAAGAAATGGTTTTAACGGGTGTGGGAGTGAATCCCTGGACCTCCGCAAGGGTGGGGTAGCCTCGCCCGGGGGCGGATTAAGTAGTCCCGGGGTTTTTACCAGAGGTGCAAGGGGATGGCTTGCTCGGCGGGAGTTCACCCGTCGCTACCCCCCTTTACTTGAGTTGTTTGTGGTGGCACCCCAGGTATAGGTGGTACAACCTCGTAAGGGCAAGCTCGTTCGGGACAGGCGGTTTAAAGGGAGGAAGGGGGGCAAAAGGGTTATGGTTTTTGGATAGGGGAGAAGTTTGGTACCCGGAAATAGGACGAGACTAGAAAAAGATACTTTTCGAAGGCAAAAGGGATGAAATCCCCGCGGGACGTGCTGGGGAATTACCATATATAGGAAAGCGGTGGCAATCAAACCAATTTGGCGCCTGGCCCCCCTTTAAATTTAAGAAGTTGGCGTGCACCCCCCAAGGGGGGGGACCTCGGGGTTGGCAAAGCCGGGGGGAAGCAGGAGCGTGGCCCGGGAAGTGTATCAGCGCGGGGAATAGCGACGACCGCTCCCCAGCCCCAAAGGGGGGTGCGGGAAACGAGAGCGCCCGGCCCGGTCCGAGGGCCGGGGCTGCTTTACAGTGAATCGATGTCCCAATTAAGAAAGTAAAAAACAAGTCCTTTGGAGGCCCCCCCTGTTACCCGGGGGAACAAAAAACATCCCACAGATTTTAAGTGGGTTTTAAAAAAGAAGTTTTTAAAAAGCTCTTTGTTCATGAACGATAATACAGGGGGTTAAAGGGAAAAATTTGCTGAATTTTTTCTAGGGGTCCAGATTTTGAAAGCTGTGGAAATTTTTTAGCTCAAATTGTAAAGGAAAATGTCCCCACAAACCCCCCAAGTTTTAAAAAAAAATAATAATAATAAAACCTCTAGAGCGAGGGGGAAAAACGCTTCCTTAAACCCCGTCGTCATATCAAACTTCCCTACCCTTGCCTGCCCTTTACATGAACCACGCCCCCTTCCCCCACCCTTACCGCCCCCCCCAATTGTGCCTTCATTTGTTACGTTTTAAAACCTCGGTGCCACCGAAGCAAGTCAACGTAAGGGTACGACCCGGTTTTCCCCCCCCGCCGCAAGTCCTTTCCTTTCGGCGGGTCAGGTGAAAACCCGGGGCCATTTTGGTGTTCCCCGGCGTGGGTATTGCCATCGGTTGCGGGGTCCGTGGATCCCCCTACCCCGTCCCGTGAAAACTTGAAGCAGTGAATGATTTATTTATCCCCAAATCCTGGGATGAAAATAACGTCCCCCATGAAAGGCCAAACAAACAGCAGGGGTGATAAGCGCCACTGCCCAATTACACGGGGGGATTGTCCGCTTGGGTCAACAAAAAATGTCAATTTCCCTTTTTTTTTTTCAAAAGTCGTTCCCAAAAATTTGGGGGCTGGGAAATTTCCCAAGTTTTAAATGTCCATATCACCCTTTTTTGGGGGGGCCGGGCTGCCGCTGCGCTTAAGGGGGGGGTCTGGCGGTGTAAAACGGTGAAGTGCTGCAAATTTTCCTGGCCATTTTTGAATGTCTTGCAGAGGGGGTAAACTTGAAAAACCAGATTGAACATGTATCCCTGCAGGGGGCTGGTCAGCCCTCCTCGTACGCGCGCGGAAAAAATGTTTTTCCCTATCTGTCACAAAAGGTTTTTAATTTTCAGTTTACGGAGAAAGCCCCCAAAACATGTCATTTGATGACCCGGAGCATTTCCCCCCGGGTGACTTCGTTTGCCCAGGGAATACCTGTCCCCCTTGGTCAACAAAAATCGTTAAAGCCTTTCCTGTTCATCAATTTCCCCCTGTTTTATAAATTTCCCCCCCTTAATATATTTATTTTGTTCATCAATTTCCCCTGTTCAAAAAATTTCCCCCCTTTTTAATTTTTTATTTGTTCATCAATTTCCCCCTGTTATCTTTCCCGTTGCCCGTGTACCCCACCTTTGAAAAGTTTTTGACCCGAAAATCTGTCGCCTGCCTGACCGTTGGGCCCTTTTATTACGAGTTTGCTTTGATTCGTATCTTGCTGGCCCGGCTCCACCGCAAGCAGTCGCGCAGGGGTACAACCGGTAGGACCCCCCCAAAAATAATCCCGCCTTGCGGGGGTTTTTCTGGTGAAAAAGGGACCTACTTAGACCCGCCCCGGCAGGCCGCTACCACCGCTTGCGGTGGTCCGAGGAGCCCTCCCTGCGTTACAATGGCAAACTGAATGCCAAGTTTCCCGGTCAGTTTTTGAATGGGGCAGGCCACCCCTTTAAAAAAGGGGGGACTGCATACCCCAAATTGGACAGGGGGCTGGGCAGCTTTTACTTGGAAAGGGTAGACGCTCCCCTGTCTCTTGGCAATCGTCTCGGTGAACGACTGCGAACCAGATGCCGGGAGCAGGATGTTTTAGACAGGGAGTTTTCGCAGAGGGGGGGAAGCCTTTCTGCCCCCAAAAAAGGGGGGGCCACGGGTGCGATGCTGTTGGAAAAGGATGGGCCATCACATCGAAAAACGAAAGGTCTTGCATGGTTGATCTAGGCGGTGGGACGTTTGGTTTCCCCGGACGCTTACTTTCTCCCCAAAATTCTACATATAGTTATGTTCAAAATTCCCCGGTGTTCCCTAAAAAACTTCAACCACCCAAATAGGGGGATTTTACCCCCAAAGCCCACATGACTCGTTTTGCCGCTGACCCGGGGGGCCCCCCTGCCGCTACTTTCTGGGGCCTGCAAAAATGGTGGTCAAATTGGGCATTGGTCCCCAAACCCCACATCCCGCCCCCCGACTCCCCTCCACCAAAAATTTCGTTTTTGCGCCACTGCTGAAAAGCAAGTGCCGTCTCTTTCCCCCAAAGATAATGATGAAATTTTACACTGTTGGTTGGGTCGTCATACCTCCATGGCTTTCAAAAAAGATGATGAAGAAAAAGATCCAGCTCACCCGAAAACCTTTTGGAGCAGGGCCCCGTGGAAGCGAAAATACAGGTAAAAGATGAAGTCCGCTCGCTTTTGAAAAAATCCCGTTTATTGCGAGGAAAAAAAAACAAGACTCTAAGAGAAACTTCTCACGCTTTCAGGCCCAAAAACAAATGGCCCTTAGTCGTAGCATAGTAAAACATACACACAGACCCGTCTATAAGCATTACTAATTAAACAAGTTGTAAACACTGTTAAACGGACGGTACATCTGTGTCTGAATCAAGATACAAAAAAAAACAGGACTTTATACAATTGCAACATATTAATACATAAAGTTAGTAATGAAAAAATGATGTCCTGTCTATTTTTCAAACCACATGGTATTCTGGTTTTTAATGTAAAAACCCAAAAAAAATTCACGATTAAGTAACAGCCTTTCTACATCACCACCTCTAGGCGGGATATTAACCCTTCTATTCCCTGTACTAAAAGAGTATTATTGTTGCCTGCCAATGATGCCCTAGCACGTGCCTCGATACCGCGACGCACCCAGTGTGCATTCCGCCCGGGCATCCGAAAGATGCCTTCTAATACGATCCTTCAATTTACAGGTAGTGCATCCAACATATTGGACTCAACATTGGAGACAGTTTACTAAATAAATTACGTATTGAGTATTACAATTTATAATTGTTTATAGAATATCTTTACCTGTCTGCAGTGACCTGAAAGTGGAGGATTGGCTGAGTACACTGCAACAATGCACCTACTGTGGCCACATCTGAAACACCCAGGAAAAGCAGTAACCATGTTGATGTGTGTGAACGGCCCTGAAACAAACTGGGTGAAAGACGCTGTCTTAACGTAGGTGCCCTTCTAGCAGCACATCTGAAACCTCCTGAAAAACAATCAGATAGAAGTGGATCTAAGGTAAGTATTGGAAGAAACTTTTTTAGAGTATCCGATATAATAGGAATTCCATACTTAGGTGGTAGTGAACACTATCGGAGCCTTTAGAAGTAGAAATGTTACTGAGCGGTTGTGTTGTTATAAGCAACAGACTATTATTGTTTTATGTAGTGCCACCTGTTTAGCACGTTTTAAACTCCAACAGAAATTTTCTAGCTTTTAATCTTTGCTCAATCTCAGAACTTTCTTTTAGAAAAGTCTAGTGTGTTGGTAAAATTACGCCTAGCTCTAAGCATTTCACCCATCGGGATGTTCTTTATAGTATGCCTGGGGTGACACGATTCTGAATGTAAAATCGTGTTACCCACAGTATTTTTTCTGAAGGTTTTGATAGAGACACAATTGCAATCTCCCCTGAGAGTCAAATCCAAAAAATCAATAGTTGAAGTATGAAATTGAAACACAAATTTTAATGATAAAGAATTCAAATTGAAAAAAATCTGCTAAGTTCGGTATGGCCGCTACATCACCCCCCCCAAACAATGAGGAGGTCATCGATGTAGCGGACATACCAAACAATATCAGATAAAAAAGGATTGACCTCAGAAAATAAAAACAAGTGCTCCTACCAGGCCATGTAAATATTCGCTATGGAAGGTGAAAATTTGGCCCCCATGAGATCACCTGTAATCTGTAAATAACAAGTATCTTCAAACTTAAAAAAAATTGTGTTTTAGAAGATAAAGTAAAACATCCAGCAAAAAATTATTTGAGTATGGGTTGATAATCACTGTAACTATCAAGAAACCATGTTAAACAGACACTGCAGCTCATGGGAATTGACTGTATACAGTGATTGTACATCAGCTGTAATCCATGAGAATTCAGGACTCCATGGAAGTCCACAAAAGAATTGAGGACATCTGTGGAATCTTTTAAAAACCAGGTATTTTTCTTATTAACGGTTGTAAATTTAGTTATCCAGCCATCCTGACAGTTTTCATTTAAGGACCCTATACCAGCTACGATGGGCTAGAGGTGGAGGGAATCCCCCCTTGTGGATTTGGAAAAGAGTGGAAAATAGCCACAACAGGAGATGATGGAAACTATAAGTTTATTTTTGCTTTTTCGTAAAAAGCCCCAATCAAAACCTTCCTGTATCAACTTATTTAATTTTTTTGTGAAACATTGTAGGTCAGATGTGAGAACCCGTAAGTAGTACTGTCCGATAGTAATGAAAAGTTACCCCCGTCTATAGATCTCTCTATCCAATATCACTACCCCCCCACCTTTATCCGCCTGTCGAATGACAGTGTCAGACATGTCCTTCAATTCCATGAGAGCTTTTTTCTCAGACACAAAGAAATTGTCTAGTGTGCCTCTAATAGTATCAGAGAGCTGTACTAATGCTTTCTCAACCTCCTCTTGAAAATGATCTAGTGATGGTGTGCGTGATTGTATTGGATAAAAGTATCTATTTTTAATATTATAATCTGAGGGAGAAGAGTCATCTACCCAAATATTGGCACTTTCGTTTTCTAAAGACTGTAAATTAGAAATAGCAATAAGTTCAGGTAACGAAAAAGATTGTGCAGGTGAAACATTGTTGGTAGCTATATTTTGTTGAACATCATTAGCATGTAACAGATCAAAATGTCTACGTATGGTAACATCCCTAGCAAATTTGTTGACATCTAAAATAGTGTGATAGACATTAAAGTGATGAAGGGGAGAAAATGATAGTCCACGTGATAATAACATAAGTTGTGATTCAGAAAGAATTTTGGAAGATAAATTGAAAACTTGGACATTATTATTCTCTATTTTTTTCTTTTTCTGCTGGCGTTTTGGATAGCGCTGAAGGTCTACTGTGTTTTCGGCCCGCTCTGCGTTTTTTGAACTTCTGCGTTTGTTTTTGACAACTGCGTCAGTTTGAATAGAGTCGACATTATCCAAAGTCTCTGATGCGGTATCTGAGGACTCAACCTCAGTTGAGCTGAACCCGACTCTGGCATTATTACGTGCTGTAAACCTTCTATTATTCTTTAGTATGGAACGTGGCATCGAACCAGCATATTCTGAGGACCATCTATAAATGTGACCCATTTTATAGTCCTGCAAATCACGTAAGAATTTAATCTGTTTTTTCTCTGTAATAGTATTCTCAAGTTTTTCAAGATTACTTTTGATCCTTTTATCTAACAGAATAAAGTCCTGTGACTCTTTAAACGGTGTAATATTCTCTTTTAAAACTTGTATTTTTTCACGTACCTCCATTAGCATGGTTTGTTCATGATCCACGATGAGACGCATCAGCTTAATGGAACAATCACTCAGGATATTGTCCCATTCCTTTTTGAAGCTTTCCGGGTAGTTAGATGTGGGAAATTTTCTTATACGCAACCCACGCGGTATCATCTGTTTTTCGATGTAGTTGTTAAGTGTAGTTAAATCCCACCAAGTTCTTAATTCAAGATTAAGGCATTTTTCCAGTTGTGCCATGTGAATTTTAATATCTAAGGTATCTTGGACGTCTTTGGCGGTGCTGTTGAATATAATGGCGCTTTTGTCGACTCGTTATTTACAATCATGAATGTCCTAAACACAAAAAATATTCTGTGTAGTTGTATCATCGTCGACCGATCCATTTTCAGCATTAGCACCAGCCTCCAGAGCTTCACTCTCCATATGTGTGTAAACAAGTTCGTGTCAGGGAGCACGGAAAAAAGCCAATCAGTAGATGAATGAATGAAATAGATTCAGCTCACCCGAACACCTTTCTGTGAGCACGGACACGCTGGCAAGCGAAATACAATGGTAAAGAGATGAAGTCCAGCTCTGCTTGATGCAAGTAAAATCCACGTTTATTGCAGAGTGAAGATAAAACAAGACATCCAAGAGAAACTTCTCACGCGTTTCAGGCCCAAAAACAAATGGCCCTTAGTCGTAGCATAGTAAAACATACACACAGACCCGTCTATAAAGCATTACTAATTGACAAGTTGAAACACCTGTTAAACGGACAGTACGTCTGTGTTTGAATCAAGAAAACAAAACAAAACAGACATATACAGATTGAAACATATTAATAAATAAAGTTAGTAATGCAAAATGATGTCCGTCTATTATTCAAACCACATGGTATTCTGGTTTTTAATGTAAAAATCCAAAAAGATTCACGATTAAGTAACAGCCTTCTACGATCACCACCTCTAGGCGGGATATTAACCCTTTCTATTCCCTGTACTAAAAGAGTATTATTGTTGCCTGCATGATGCCTAGCACAGTGCCGCGATACTGCAGACGCACCCGGTGTGCATTCCGCCCGAGCATCCGAAAGATGCCTTCTAATACGATCCTTCAATTTACAGGTAGTGCATCCAACATATTGGACGCAACATTGGAGACAGGTTACTAAATAAATTACGTATTGAGTAGTACAATTTATATATTGTTTGATAGAATAATCTTTACCTGTCTGAAGTGACCTGAAAGTGGAGGATTGGCTGAGTACACTGCAACAGATGCACCTACTGTGGCCACATCTGAAACACCCAGGAAAGCGTAACCATGTTGATGTGTGTGAACGGCCCTGAAACAAACTGGGTGAAAGACGCTGTCTTAACGTGGGTGCCCTTCTAGCAGCACATCTGAAACCTCCTGAAAAACAATCAGATAGAAGTGGATCTAAGGTAAGTATTGGAAGAAACTTTTTTAGAATATCCGATATAATAGGAAATTCCATACTATAGGTGGAGGTGAAAACTATAGGAGCCCTAGAAGGAGAAACTTTCCTCGCCGGTTGGTGTTGTTTGAGCAACAGACTATTACGTGTTTTATGTAGTGCCACCTGTTTAGCACGTTTTAAACTACAGCAAGAATATTTTCTGGCTTTTAGTCTTTGTTCAATCTCTAGACTTTCTTTTAGAAAATCTGCTATGTTAGTAAAATTACGCCTAGCTCTAAGCATTTCGCCTATCGGGATGTTCCTGATAGTATGCCTGGGGTGACACTATTCTGAATGTAAAATCGTGTTACCCGCAGTATTTTTTCTGAAGATTTTAATAGAGACACAGTTGTGATCTCCCCTGAGAGTCAAATCCAAAAAATCAATGGTTAAAGTATGAAATTGAAACACAAATTTTAAAGATAAAGAATTCAAATTTAAAATCTGATAAGTTCGGTATGGCCGCCACATCACCCCCCCCCCCCAAACAATGAGGAGGTCATCGATGTAGCGGACATACCAAACAATATCAGATAAAAAAGGATTGACCTCAGAAAACAAAAACAAGTGCTCCCACCAGGCCATGTAAATATTCGCTATGGAAGGCGAAAATTTGGCCCCCATGGGAGCACCTGTAATCTGTAAATAAAAAGTATCTTCAAACTTAAAAAAAATTGTGTTTTAGAAGATAAAGTAAAACATCCAGCAAAAATTATTTGAGTATGGGTTGATAATCACTGTAACTATCAAGAAACCATGTTAAAACAGACACTGCAGCCTCATGGGGAATGACAGTATACAGTGATTGTACATCAGCTGTAATCCATGAGAATTCAGGACTCCACTGGAAGTCCACAAAAGAATTGAGGACATCTGTGGAATCTTTTAAAAAACCAGGTATTTTTCTTATTAACGGTTGTAAATAGTTATCCAGCCATCCTGACAAGTTTTCATTTAAGGACCCTATACCAGCTACGATCGGGCGTAGAGGTGGAGGGAATCCCACCTTGTGGATTTTGGGAAAAGAGTGGAAAATAGCCACAACAGGAGATGATGGTACTATAAGTTATTTTTGCTTTTTCGTAAAAAGCCCCAAATCGAAACCTTCCTGTATCAACTTATTTAATTTTTTGTGAAAACATTTGTAGGGTCAGATGTGAGAACCCTGTAAGTAGTACTGTCCGATAGTAATGAAAGATTACCACGTCTATAGATCTCTCTATCCAATATCACTACCCCCCCACCTTTATCCGCCTGGCGAATGACAGTGTCAGACATGTCCTCCAAGTCCATGAGAGCGTTTTGCTCAGACACAGATAAATTGTCTGGTGTGCGTCTAATAGTGTCAGAGAGCTGTACTAATGCTTTCTCAACCTCCTCTTGAAAATGATCTAGTGATGGTGTGCGTGATTGTATTGGATAAAAGTATCTATTTTTAATATTATAATCTGAGGGAGAAGAGTCATCTACACAAATATTGGCACTTTCGCTTTCTAAAGACTGTAAATTAGAAATAGCAATAAGTTCAGGTAACGAAAAAGATTGTGCGGTGAAACATTGTTGGTAGCTATATTTGTTGACCATCATTAGCATGAAAAGATCAAAATGTCTAGTTTTGGTAACATCCCTTGCAAATTTGTTTGACATCTAAAATATTGTCTGATAGACATTTAAGTGATGAAGGGGAGAAAATGATAGTCCACGTGATAATAACATAAGTTGTGATTCAGAAAGAATTTTGGAAGATAAATTGAAAACTTGGACATTATGAGTCTCTATTTTTTCTTTTTCTGATGGCGTTTTGGATAGCGCTGAGGGTCTGCTGTGTTTTCGGCCCGCTCTGCGTTTTTTGAACTTCTGTGTTTGTTTTTGACAACTGCGTCAGTGTGAATAGAGTCGACATTATCCAAAGTCTCTGATGCGGAATCTGAGGACTCAACCTCAGTTGAGCTGAACCCGACTCTGGCATTATTACTGTGCTGTATAAAACCTTTCTATTTCTTTAGTATGGAACGTGGCATCGAACCAGCATATTCTGAGGACCATCTATAAATGTGACCCATTTTATAGTCCTGCAAATCACGTAAGAATTTAATCTGTTTTGTCTCTGTAATAGTATTCTCAAGTTTTTCAAGATTACTTTTGATCCTTTTATCTAACAGAATAAAGTCCTGTGACTCTTTAAACGGTGTAATATTCTCTTTTAAAACTTGTATTTTTTCACATACCTCATTGCTTGGTTTGTTCATGATCCACGATGAGACGCATCAGCTTAATGGAACAATCACTCAGGATATTGTCCCATTCCTTTTTGAAGCTTTCCGGGTAGTTAGATGTGGGAAATTTTCTTATACGCAACCCACGCGGTATCATCTGTTTTTCGATGTAGTTGTTAAGTGTAGTTAAATCCCACCAAGTTCTTAATTCAAGATTAAGGCATTTTTCCAGTTGTGCCATGTGAAATTTAATTCTAAGGTATCTTGGACGGTCTTTGGCGGTGCTAATGAATTTAATGGCGCTTTTGTCGACTCGGGATTTACAATACATGAATGTCCTTGACACCCAAAAATATTCTGTGTAGTTGTACATCGTCGAACGATCCTTTTTCAGCGGTTAGCACCAGACTCCAGAGCTTCACTCGCCATAGTGTGTAAACAAGTTCGTGTCAGGGGAGCACGGAAAAAGCCAATCATGTAGATGACATGATGAAATAGATTAAGATCTCTCCCGAACACCTTTCTGCGATGCACGGACAAACTGCAAGCGAAATACATTGTAAAGAGATGAAGTCCAGCTCTGCTTGATGCAGTAAATTCCACGTTTATTTACAGAGGAAGCAAAACAAGGGACATCCAAGAGGAAAACTTCTTCACGCCGTTTCAGGCCAAAAACAAATGGCCCTTAGTCGTAAGCATAGTAAACATACACACAGACCCGTCTATAAAGCATACTATATGAACAAGTTGAAACACCTGTTAAACGGACAGTACGTCTGTGTTTGAATCAAGTACAAACACAAACAGGAAATATACAGTTTGTACATATTAAGTAATCAAGTTAGTAATGCATATTGATGTCCTGTCTACTTATTCAAACCACATGGTATTCTGGTTTTTTATGTAAAAATCCGAAAAAGATTCTCGCATTAAGTAACAGCCTTTTACGATCAACCACCATCTAGGCGGGATATTAACCCTTTATATTTCCGGTCTAAAAGAGTATATTGTTGCCTGCATGAGGCTAGACAGTGCCGCGATACTGCAGACGCACCGGTGTGCTTTCCGCGAGCATCCGAATGTATGCCTTCTAATTAAGATCTTCAATTTACAGCTAGTGCATCCAACAATATTGGACCAACTTTGGAGACAGAGTTACTAAATATAGTTCGTATGAGTATTTCAATTATTATATTGTTTGATAGAATAATCTTTTCCTGTCTGAAGTGACAGTGACTGAAGTGGGGATTTGCTGTGTTACACTGCAACAGATGACACGCTACTGTGGCCATTCTGAAACACCCAGGAAAGCGTAACCATGGTTGATGTGTGTGATCCGGCCCATGAAAACAAACTGGGTGAAAGACGCTGTCTTAACGTGGGTGCCCTTTAGCGCCAACATCTGAATCCTCCTGAAAAACAATCTGTTAGAAGTGGATCTAAGTAAGTATTGGAAGAAACTTTTTAGATTATCGATATAATGGAAATTCCATACTGTAGGTGGTAGTGAACACTCTAGGGAGCCTTAGAAGTAGAAATGTTACTGGCGGTTGGTGTGGTTTAAGGCAACAGACTATTACGTGTTTTAATGTAGTGCACCTGTTTAGCACGTTTTAAACTCCAACAGGAATATTTTCTAGCTTTTAATCTTTGCTCCAATCTCATGATCTTTCTTTTTGAAAATCTTCTGGTGTTGGTAAATTACGCCTAGCTCTAAGCATTTCCACCCATCGGGATGTTCTTTATAGTATGCCTGGTGGTGACATGATTCTGAATGTACAAATGTGTTTCCCCTAGTATTTTTTTCTGATGTTTTGATAGTGACAATTTGCAATCTCCCTGAGAGTCAAATCCAAAAATTCAAAAGTATGATGTTTGAAATGAAAACACAATTTTATGATAAAGAATTCAATTGAAAAAAATCTGCTAAGTTCGGTATGGCCGCCACATCACCCACCCCCCCCCAAACAATGAGGTGGTCATCGATGTAGCGGACATAACAAAACAATATCAGTTAAAAAAGGATTGACCTCAGATAAACAAAAACAAGTGCTCCCTCCGGGCCTTGTATTATTCGATATGGAAGGCGAAAATTTGGCCCCCATGGGTGCACCTGTAATCTGAAATAAAAAGTATCTTAAAACTTAAAAAAAATTGTGTTTTAGAAGATAAAGTAAAACATCCAGCAAAATTCTTTGAGTATGGGTTGATGATCACTGTAACTGTCAAGAAACCATGTTAAAGCAGACACCGCAGCCTCATGGGGAATGACAGTGTACAGTGATTGTACATCAGCTGTAATCCATGAAAATTCAGGATTCCACTGGAAGTCCGCAAAAGCATTGAGGACATCTGTGGAATCTTTAAAAAAAAAACAGGTATTTTTCTTAACAGTTGTAAATAATTATCCAGCCACCCTGACAAGTTTTCATTTAAGGACCCTATACCGGCTACAATCGGGCGTAAAGGTGGAGGAAATCCCACCTTGTGAATTTTGGGAAAAGAGTGGAAAATAGCCACAACAGGAGATGATGGTACTATAAGTTCTTTTTGTTTTTTTGTAAAAAGCCCCAAATCGAAACCATCCTGTATCGACTTATTTAATTTTTTTGTAAAAACATTTGTAGGGTCACGTCTATAGATCTCTCTATCCAATATCACTACCCCCCCCCCCCACCTTTTTCCGCCTGTCGGATGACAGTGTCTGACATATCCTCCAATTCTGAGAGCTTTTTTCTCAGACAGATTGTCTGGTGTGCATATAATAGTGTCAGAGAGCTGTACTAATGCTTTCTCAACCTCCTCTTGAAAATGATCATCTGATGATGTATGTGATTGTATTGGATAAAAGTATTTTTAATATTATAATCTGAAAGAGGAGTCATCTACACAAATATTAACACTTTCGCTTTCTAAAGACTAAGTTAGAAATGGCAATAAGTTCAGGAAACGAAAAAGATTGTGCAGGTGAAACATTATTGGTAGCTGTATTTTGTTGAACACCATTAACATGTAACATATCAAAATGTCTGCGTATGGTAACATCCCTAGCAAATTTGTTAACATCTAAAATAGTGCGATAGACATTAAAGTGATGAGTGGGGGAAAATGATAGTCCACGTGATAATAACATAAGTTGTGATTCAGAAAGAATTTTAGAAGATAAATTGAAAACTTGGACATTTATTAGTTCTCTTTTCTTTTTCTGCTGGCGTTTTGGATAACACTGCTGTGTTTTCGGCCCGCTCTGCGTTTTTTGAACTTCTGCGTTTGTTTTTGACAACTGCGTCAGTGTGAATAGAGTCGACATTATCCAAAGTCTCTGATGCGGTATCTGAGGACTCAACCTCAGTTGAGCTGAACCCGACTCTGGCATTATTACGTGCTGTAAACCTTCTATTATTCTTTAGTATGGAACGTGGCATCGAACCAGTATATTCTGAGGACCAGTTTTAAATCTGACCCATTTTATAGTCCTGCAAGTCACGTAAGAATTTAATCTGTTTTGTCTCTGTAATAGTATTGTCAAGTTTTTCAAGATTACTCTTGATCCTTTTATCTAACAGAATAAAGTCCTGTGACTCTTTAAACGGTGTAATATTCTCTTTTAAAACTTGTATTTTTTCACGTACCTCCATTAGCATGGTTTGTTCATGATCCACGATGAGACGCATCAGCTTAATGGAACAATCACTCAGGATATTGTCCCATTCCTTTTTGAAGCTTTCCGGGTAGTTGGATATGGGAAATTTTCTTAAACGCAACCCACGTGGTATCTGTTTTTCAATGTAGTTAAGTGTAGTTTGAAGATACTTTTTATTTACAGATTACAGGTGCTCCCATGGGGGCCAAATTTTCACCTTCCATAGCGAATATTTATCTGGCCTGGTGGGAGCACTTGTTTTTGTTTTTGGAGGTCAATCCTTTTTTTATCTGATATTGTTTGGTATGGCCGCTACATCGATGACCTCCTCATTGTTTGGGGAGGGGTGATGTGGCGGCCATACCGAACTTATCAGATTTTTTTTAATTCTTTCTTTAAAATGTGTTGCCAGAAGGGCGCCTACGTTAAGACAGCGTCTTTCACCCAGCTTATTTCAGGGCCGTTCACATACAGCAACATGGTTACGCTTTCCTGGGTGTTTCAGATGTGGCCACAGTAGGTGCATTTGATTTAGTGTACTCAGCCAATCCTCCACCTTCAGGTCACTTCAGACAGGTAAAGACTATTCTATTAAACAATATATTAATTGTAATACTCAATACGTAATCTATTTAGTAACCTGTCTTCAATGTTGCGTCCAATATGTTGGATGCACTACCTGTAAATTGAAGGATCGTATTAGAAGGCATCTTTCGGATGCTCGGGCTGAATACACACCGGGTGCGTCTGCAGTATCGCGGCACTGTGCTAGACATCATGCAGGCAACAATAATACTCTTTTAGTACAGGGACTAGAAAGGGTTAATATCCCGCATAGAGGAGGTGACCGTAGAAGGCTGTTACTTCATCGTGAATCCTTTTGGATTTTCACATTAAAAACCAGAATACCATGTGGTTTAAATAATAGACAGGACATCATTTTGCATTACTAATTTGATGTATTAATATGTTGCAATCTGTATATGTCCTGTTATGTTTTGTATCTTGATTCAGACACAGACGCACCGTTTGTGTAACAGGTGTTTCAACTTGCCAATTAGTAATGCTTTATAGACGGGTCTGTGTGTTTTACTATGCTACGACTAAGGGCCATTTGTGTTTGGGCCTGAAACGCGTGAGAAGTTTCTCTTGGATGTCTTGTTTTATCTTCACCCTGCAATAAACGTGGATTTTACTTGCATCAAGCAGAGCTGGACTTCATCTCTTTATCATTGTATCTCGCTTGCCAGCGTGTCCGTGCTCGCAGAAAGGTGTCTGGGTGAGCTGGATCTATTTCCTTCATCTATTGATTTAAAAATGTCCTGATTCTTAGATATTCCATGTAGTAGCAGCTGCATCGGCTCCTCTTGTCACTATAGCCACTGACCTGCTGTCTCTCACTGCAGGTCAGAGACTTGGGAGCGCACACATCCTCCTCTGTCTTGTTGGTGATGAGTAAAGATTCAGGGCATGCGCACAAGCCCTGAATCATTTCAAGCAAGCTGTTCGTATGCCCCCTGCTTTGCTGTACTGTATTAGTATAGCAAAGCTTCACAGACACATCGGCTCCACAGACACATTGCATGTATGTCATACACTATACTGTGCCTGTCCTCCGCTATGAATGGAGGAGGGGCACAGCATAGTGTGAGATACCTGAGTTGTGTCTGAAGGGAGGATGACACAAGTGTTTGTTACTTACGATGTCCGTGGAGCTTTGTATACTAATACAGCAGAGCTTGGGGCATAGGAACTCTTACATGCCCCTTACTCTGTTTTATTAGCTTGCAAAGCTCCACAGACTTATTGGCTTCACATCCGTGCACATAGATCAGTCCTCTCCCTGCTGTCTCCGGAGTCTGTGGGGAGGAACAGTAAGGACTCGCCCACAGCGGCAGCACAGTGCGACTGATCCAGCAATGAGCAGCTGGCAGGCAAATCTAGGCAGACATACATGGTTAACCCTGGCCAGCAGAACACCAAATAACCGAGATGGAACAATTAGAGGTGATGCATATGATGTAGAATAAGAAGTAATAAATGCTACATGGTACAAGGTGTAATGAATTTTGACTGACCTACAGTGTTATAATTAAAATTCTGTACAGCATATGAGATTTAATTCTTAACTGTATTGTTAGGTTTGAGAATTATGCTCACAAGTAAAATCATTGATAATATATCTAGCAAAGTAATAGAAATAACTGAAGGATATAAGTAAGGGGGACATCAAACCAGAGGTGAGGGATGATTATTTAAGAGAAAATATAGTTCGCGACCTGGGAACAAACGGTGAATCCAGTATGCTTCTCGTTTCAGAATGGCGGTATGATTGCTGTCACGTCATGGTCTTGGAATGTGTTCCAATACCTGGAATTTTAACGGATACATTTGATGTCCCTCCCTTAGGAAGTGATGTGGAATGGGAAGCCTTTTTTTTTTTTTTTACCATCGTATGGTGGGACGTATGAAATGAAATGCGATTTTTGATACGTTGGCTTGTTTCGCCAATGTATAGGAGGACATTTGATAGAGTAAACTACAGAAGACTTATCAGATGTAAAGAAACCATTCATTTTGTATTTACCACTGTGGGTGGTGGATGATATCACCTTTGATATTGAAGCAGTGACTGCAGTGGAGACAGGGAAGGTACCGTTCTTTTGTGGGAAGAGACACGTTTGTATGGCGGTTTTCTTAAGGGGTCCTATGTCTGCCCTAATCAGGGTGTCGTGAATATTCCTAGGTCTTTTGAGACACATTCATGCAATGGTGCGAAATTCTGGGATATCTGAGAAACTGTTGTAAAATGGACCAGTGTTGACGGATGCATTGTTGAACTTTGGGTATGGCCAGATGAAAAGTGTGTACAAAGTTCATCTTGGTTAGGGAAGGGCCATGGGGTGAATGTTGGTATCTGTAGAATATTTGGTCTGGCGTGATGGATATCCTCTCTATGTAAATTTATGGGACATTTCTTGTAAACTAATAGATCTTCTATTGGGATCTGAAACGATGCGATTTACTCCGGTAAACTGTGAATTGGGTAAGGCTTGTTAAACATGTTTTGGATGACTCAAAAAAAAAAATGAAGTGGGGAATTACGATCAGTAATAATAATCTTTATATAGCGCAAACATATTCCGCAGCACTTTACAATATAGAGGGTATAAGCACTGACAAACTATACATTATTTTATAAAAAAAAGCTACTTACAAATGAGACACAAGGTGTTAGGGCCCTGCTCGTAAGAGCTTAGTCTACTAGGGTGTATGGGTGAAACAAAAGGTGATAAGTGCTTGGTTTACAATGGTCCAACCATGTTACATAAATATGGGCTAATATACATAAAGTGGATGAACCTGCCATCCCAACCATACATCTATATACAGATAAGTGCCTGTGGGTGCCAAAGTTCAGGAAGTGATGACTGTGTGACAAATTGGGGGGTTAACAATTAAGGATCTTGGTAGGCTTGTTTAAGATGAGTTTTCAGAGCGCACTTAAAAGGATTGTGAGTGTGCCTGATCACATGGGGTAACATGTTCCAGAGAACTGGTGCAATATGTGCAAAATCTTGGAGACGGGCATGGGAAGTTTGGATGAGTGAGGTGTGTAATCTTCGATCAGTAGCAGAGCGGGGAGACCAGATAGTGGTAGACCGAGATGAGGGGGGTGCAGTGCTGTGGAGAGCCTTATGGATGAGAGTGCACTGGCTGCTTATTCAGTACAGAACACAACATAAACTAATCAGAGACTGACACAGGGTAGAGGCATCAGTTTAGCAGCTGGAAAGAAAGACCAGCCTGGCTGCTGCTTTCAGGACAGATTGGAGAGGGGAGAGTTTACAGAGAGGGAGACCAAGAAGTAGGGAGTTAAAGTAGTCAAGACGAGGAAGAATAAGAGCATCAGTAAGTGTCGTTTCCATAGTGAGAAAAGGACGGATTATGGAGATGTTCTTAAGGTGCAGGTAACAGGAGGGCTCAAGGGATTGAACATATGGGGTGAAGAACAGATCAGAATCTAGTATAACCCCAAGACAGTGGGCCTGTTGCCTAGGAGTTATGGTGGTGCCACACACTGAAACAAATAACAGGGTAGGGTTGGTTAGTAGACGGTGATATAACTAGAAGTTCAGTTTTAGTGAGATTTAGTTTAAGATAGAGAAGACATGTCATACAGTGGACAATCACTGGTGTTTTGTAGCAGGGCAGGAGTGATGTCTCGGGAGGAGTTGTATAGACAGGAGGTGGAACCTGAAAATGAGACACTGAAGGGAGCGGTCAGAGAGGTAGGATGAGAACCAAGAGAGCAGTGTCCTGGATGCCAATGGCACTGAGCATGCTGAGGAGAAGGTGGTGATCTACAGTGTCAAATGCTGCACAGAGATCCAGAAGAAGCAGCAATGAGTAGTTACCTTGACATTTTGCTGGCAGGAGATCATTTGAAACTTTAGCTAGAGCAGTTTCTTCTTCACCCACTGCAATCAGGTTTCCGCTCTTTACACTCCACAGAGTTGGCAGAGAGATAGCAGATTAGGCGAGAGTAGACCAAGCATTCCAGGAGTTTGGAGATGAGGGCAGGGGTTTGGAATGGTCGGTAGTTGACAGAACAGGAGGGGGTCCAGAGAGGGTTTTTCAGTAAAGGAGTTTTTTTAACAATGTTTTAAAGGGGGTGGAAAGATCCCAGTGGGATAAGAAAAAGGTTTTACAGATTGTTTTGGGAGGTGAGAGGGGAAACAGTGAAAAAAAGGGGACTGGGGGAAGGTGGGGGGGAGAATGGGAGTAAAAAGGGAAAAGGGGCCCGAGCGACTGGGAAGTCTGGAAATTTTCTTTGCTTTGGGTAAAAGAGTGAGAGTAGATTTGGATGTGGCGGGGAGGGACAGGTGGGTATTTGGGGTTTTGGGGTTTTTTGCTGGATACTGTCAAATTGCCCTTTGAAGTGAGATGCTAGGTCTAAAGGGGGGAGTGGAAGGTGTGGGAACAAAAGTTTAGGGTTGTTGCGTTTTTGATATGAGAGGGGGAAAAAATTTTAATTTTTGGGTTAGGCCAGTAAAAGGGCCGAGGGGTTTAAATTTCCGGAGGGGCATAAATTTAAAAGGGGAAAAGTCTGAAAGTAGCTTTGACTTTTTTGCATAGACGCTAAGCGCACCTGGGAACAAGAAATCCCGATGGGGGGGTCGAGGGTGTGCCAAGGCTCCCGGCCCATATGCATGGGGGGCGGTGTGTGTTGGTGCCAACATGCCCGGGGTTTGGTTTGGTTTTTAATTTTTAAAACGTTCAAAAAGCCAGGTCGGGGACAGAAGTGGGAGATTTGGGGCAGGGGGGACTGGGTTGGTTTTCCAAGGGTTTTCCCGGGATTTATTTAAAGG
This sequence comes from Phyllomedusa bahiana, assembly GCA_025379985.1. Taxonomy (NCBI): domain Eukaryota; kingdom Metazoa; phylum Chordata; class Amphibia; order Anura; family Hylidae; genus Phyllomedusa; species Phyllomedusa bahiana. Next base: position 10,530 of record JAODAL010012134.1, on the reverse strand, counting down.
GGAAAAAAAAAATTTGGAAATGGGCGATGGGTAGGTGGGGCCCAGGGGAAGGCTAAATCATAATTTATCTCCTTCCAAACCCCAATTTTCAGAGGTTTCATAAGGGAGGGGAAAGATGAAAAATTGAGCAGGGGGCGAAAGAAGACCAAAAACAAGGGGGTTCCCATCCTTGTGATTTTGGAGAGTCCAAGGGAGGACCTGGGGAAGCAGGAGGAAAACATTTTGGGCCCGTCAATGGGTTGTTGAAATCCCCCATGAGTGAGTATTTCAGTAGAGGGGGAAGTGAGGGACCCAGGCAATAAAAATGATCCAAAAAAACTGGGGGGGTTTTTGGAGTCAGGAGTCTGTACAAAAACCCGCGACTGAGAAAAAAATGGCCGAAAGAGTTTGAGGGTGTGGCTTCAAAAAAAGGGGGGAAATTTGAGGGGGGGTTTGTGGGAAAGGAATAAACCTGGAAAGTGAGTGTGGAAAAAGGAATATCCCAAATTTTCCTTCCCCCGGGCCTGTTTTCAGGCCTGGGGGGGTTGGGGGGTAAAGTGAAGGACCATAGGTGAGAGGGCCCAAGGGGAGAAAAGGTTTCTGTGAGACTAGGGGGGATTGGGGAGTTAGAGAGGAAAAACAGGTCCGAACAGCATTTGGTTTATTACAAAATGATTGGGCTTTCCCACGAAACATTTAAATGCTACAAAAAAGCCTTTACAAAATTTTAAAGCGGTTAGCTTTGTTTCGGGTGGGAGGAAGAGGGGGAAAGGTGGGATAAAAAAGTAAAGGAAGGGTGGATTGGGGTTTTGGGATGAAAAGGGTTCTGCGGGAGAGAAGCGGGAAAAGAATGAAAAGGATTGCAGTTTGGTAGTGAAAAAATGAGGAGGGTTTGTGCAGCACCCTGAAAGAGGATAGTTTGGGGTATTTTTAAAAAAGTAGTGAAATAGGAGGCGTGAATCAGAAAGGAAGGGAGGAGCAAATTGTTGACGGGGGGGTTTTTTTTTTGGGGGGCATAAATGGGCGTTTGGGCAGGAGGAAAAAGGCAGCAAGAAAAGATTCCCAATATTTAAGCATGGTGATAAGCTTTTGGTTTTAGAGAGCCCAGTTATTTAAACAAAGATGTTTTGTGCCCTTCTGCCCACTTTGGTCACAATTCGGTCAAAATACATAATCGCTTCAAAAGCTGTCAATGCTTCAAATTAGAAAATGCTGGCAGACCAAATGGTCGTTGCAGACCACAAGGTTTTCAAAAAAATAGTATGTAAAAGTTTTAAAATAAATGCTTTCAGGGGGGGGGGAAACAAAGATGGCAGAAAGAAAATGCTTCAAAAAGCAATTGGTGTATAGTCTTAAACATATAAACACATGCTAATTATTTTAAACAGAGCTGGGGGTTCAATGCAGTTTACACATGCCATAAAACACAATACGGGAAAATGAAATGTAACAGCAGGTAGGAAGAGATGATGGTGCTTGTAGTTCAGCAAGAAGACATACCTGTGAAGAAAGTAGGTTTTGTATAAATGTCAGAAAGGCCTGTTTCTGACTTTAGTATCAGTGTATCCAGAAAATTAATCCTAACCTGGTCATGGTGTTTAGTAAAGGTAAGTCCTGAAAGAGCGCTATTTTTGTCATGGTAAAAGGTCATTAGAAAGTCCAGGTCCTCTAGCCCCTATGCAAAAAAAAAAGGGAGTCAAAGTAAAATATGTAAATTTGCCTTTTAATACACCCAAGGGCCCCCTATGTTAGACCATGGAATTTTACCGACCCCCTTTTAAAAAAAACTTGTCTTATCAATTTTCCCCAAAAGCAATTTTTATTGTTTTGTATAATTTATGTTTAAAAAAGTTCAGCATTTTTTTATACCCTGGTTTTACATGAATTGTTTTAAAATTAAAAGACTGTCATCTTTGGGCCAAAGGGATTGTATTTGACAGCTTTTGTGACCGGGACAGTAGTGTTAACCATGTTTTAAAATTCCGTTCTTTAGCCTTGTTTTGTAAGGCCATATGTCCCTTTTTGTATGTTTACTGTTGTTTTAATTTTAATGTGCTCAGGCAGGTTGTGACTATTTAAAATTTTTTAAGAATTTTTTCTTAACCTGGTTTGTGTTTGTCTTTTGAGAATCCACTTTCACAATGTTTTAAAGTTTGGGCACTTTATATTTTTTTTTTATTTTTTGATCCTTATCACTGATTAATAGAAACCTCTTTTGGTTACTAAGCAGAGTACATACTCAAATGTTTTTTGTAACAAATTATGGAAACCAGATGTAAAAAAAAAACATTCGACATATCAGCTAATTGGCCCTTTTTCCCAAAGGGCATCTGAAAAAAAAGGTAAGGAAAAAACAGTAAATATAACAAAAATTAAAAGTTTTTGTGGTTTGAGTTTTAAAAGGAAGAGCAAAGCTAGAAAGAAAATGAATTAGAGATGGTGTATAATGAAAGACAAAGAGCAAAAGAAAAAACAGAATAAAAAAAAGTATAGGGAAGGATCATGAGTAGATGGAGGTAGGGTAGTAAGGTCAATTATATGGATCCTGAGGTCCTACTTAGATACAGAGGGAAGGAAACAGTGCGTGGTTTGCCACAATATATTGAATGTAGTGAGAAAAAAAAGCAGCCCAAAAAAGAAATATAAAGAAAAAATGGGGAAAAGGGGGGAAATACAGGAGATAAGAGGGTAGTTGTAATAGTAGTAGTAATAAATGCTTACCACAAAAGCAACAACGAGTATGGAGATTGTACTGGAGATTTAAGATGCAAAGGGGTATTGGCGCTTTTAAAATAAAAACCAATCAATAGATAAAAGAATTGGGTAGGAGCTAAAAATGAAGGGAAAAAAAACTGTTGGGGGGAGACTAGGTTACCTGGAGTGAAGCGTATGGGGGCAATGGCCAGAGATGGGGAGATAGCCCGGGAATTCAGCGGCGTGAGTGGGGCCCCTTTTTAAAGGGAATCTGCATGTGCGGAAAAGCCGCTATTGCACAGTTTAGAAGCGGGCAAAAAAGGGTGTTAGAGTGAGGGCCAAAATTTAGGGCAAATGCTCCACATGCGGCGAACTCCAGCATATGCCATGGATAACGGCTCTAAGTAGGAGAAATAGAGGAAACGGGGGGTTTTAAACCCGGGCCCAAGAAAAAAACAGGAAAATGAAGAGAGAAAAAGGCATGAAAGAAAGTGTAAAATGTGGAACAAAAAGGAAGAGGCATGAAAGCAAATGGAAATATGTGAATGAAAGAAGATGGTATGGGTTAACAAACAGAAGGAGACAAAATAGGTAGAATAAGAGGATGATAGGATAAGGCTATGGAGAAGACAAATATAGGTCAAACAAAAGAAGGTAACAAGAGGTCCAAACAGGGTGATCTAGGAGTTTTAAACCAAAAAAGGGAAACTATTCATTTTATCTGTAAATGAGCAGAAGGAATATTTTGGTTGGAAAAACAAATTTAAACAAATCTATAGTAAAATGTTTGATCTCTATATAACTAAAAAAAAAATATGGTGTATTATACAATTAAAAAAATCACCATGGTAAAAGGCATGAAGCTTTGATGTGCTTAATGTCATTTAGTCACCGGTTCAATCCCCTGGCTTCCAATGTGAACAGGGTGTGTATCCAGAATCATTTGTTTCCTTTTGAGAAGTAATGCGATACGATTGCCCCTCGACATGTTAATGGGACCTTTTTCAATGGGCTTGGAATCTGGGGCTGAGACAGATTTTGGTTAAAATTTAAAAATGCGGGGGGGGGAAAAGGGTAACAAAGGGCTCCCTTTCCCCCGGGAAATTTTTGACGTATGGGTTCGAAACACTAAACTTTTATGGCCCTTTTGGGTGGTCTGGCCCACATAAGCGAGTCCACAGGGGCATTTTGAGGAGGTAAATGACAAAACTGGAATGACCAGTAAAGAAACCTTCTATAGGAAAGTTACGTCCCGTGTGGAGGTGAGAGAAGTGACTTCCATGCCTTGGGTGTACACAATGCTCCTCTGTCACTAAAGGGAAAATGGCCCGTTTCGGAAGTGGAAAAATTTAAAGTTGGTAAAAGGTTTTGTGATGAAAACCCAAAAACAAACCCCAAAATAAATGGTTCCAAAATGTTTTTCTCTTGTGACATTGGAGGGGTGGACTCAGGAACTCGTATCTGTGGCTATGACCGTAATAGTATTGGTTTCCCAAAGTTTTCGACTATTTGAGAACTTTTTTAGCAAAGGGAAAGATTTTTGAGGGGGCCCAACGGGTGTGGTAAACCCTTTAAAAGATTTTCCTACTAGGTTTGTCAGTCATGGCTTTGTAGAAAAAGTTTGTGTCAATTTGGAGGGCTGGGGTAAAACCCCGTTCTTAAAAAAAAGTTTGGCTATTTCCTGTAGTCTAATAGTAGGTGTATCACGATATTGTACAATCCTTGCAACTGTTTGGATTGGAAAAAAGATTTTTTGGAAATTTGGTTTGTGGGGTTTTACTGTGAAAATGTAATAGGCTGTTACGATCGGTTAGTTTTTTGTAAATGTCAGAGCCCAGATTACCTTGTTCATCTGACAAAATAATGGTGTCCAAGAAATTTGTGATCGGTGTCATAATGGATAGTGAAAGGCCAACCCGGGGGAAGGGACGGAATTGATTTTAGGGGAACTAAGCAAAGAGGAGTGTGCCATTCCAAATACAGAAAAGGAAAACTATTTCCCTAACCAAACCCTCAAATTTGCAACAAAAAGGGGAAGGAATGAGATAAATAAATCTTGTTCAAATTTTGGCCATAAAAATTTTTAGAATATGGGGGTGCAAATACCGTTTTTAACCATAAAACAGTGCACTTTGAAAAATTTTACGGGAAAACCGTTTTCCCCCCAAAAAACCCGGCCCCAACCTCTTTAAACAGTTCCCCACATTTTTAGCTTTAAATGGGCAGCGGAAAAAACGGATTGAAAAATTCAAAAATTTTAATTCATTGCTCTACAAACGTATATTAACAGTTTTTAAACCCGGTAGCAAAAAACCAAATAAAATACAAAAAGTGACTTGCGGTTTTTAGAGGGGTTAAAATTTTAGAACATTCAACCCAAAATTTGGGATCCAAAACATTGAGAAAAAGTTTGAAGCAGTTTTTTTTTTCCTTTTTCCACCGGTCGAAGTTCAAACCTGGTATCATAGTTGGGTTGGCCCAAACCGGCTAAAAACGTTTCCCCCCCTAAAGACAGTGGGGGAGGTGTACCCCCAAAAAAACACGACGTTTGGGGTCCGCCCCCTTTCTCAATTTCCCCATAAATTTTAATTGCCCCCCACGCTGTACCTTGCACTGCATATAGTATTGATCTCTGAATAGAAAAGAAATTGAAAAAAGGGAGATAGCGGGTCAATAAAAAAGGGTTTTTTGGTTTTCATTTTGGGAAAGAAAATTTTATCTAAAAACCCTTTGTTCATGACCAAAAACCCTTTCTGTGGTCCAAGGGAGGTATATAAAGGGAACATCCCAAATTGAAGGGGGGGTTTTTAAGGGGGGATGTGAAAAATATTTTAAATTTTTTGTTAAATGGGCCTGTGTCCAGGAAAAGGGGGAGGGTGTAAACTGACACGTGGGTGAAAAATTTTTTCCAGAAGAATAGATAACGAGATAGAATTGAGTCTGTGGAGGCCCCACAAAAGGGGTCTGACGGGGGGTTTAAAATTGGGAAATCTTTGGGGTTTTTTGGTTAAAAAAAAAAAAGGGTTTTGATGGGGTAAATTGATCAGGAACTCGGCAGTGCGACGGACAATGATTCCTAGTGAGGTGAAAAGAGTAAAATTTCTTTAAGTATATTTTGGGTTTTGGGGGGATCCAAAAACCGGGGGGCTTAAAATTGTGTCTTTTGTCCGATAACTGACGTATGATCTCATCTAAATACATGTTGCTGTCCAGGGATGACAATCCCCCAAAACCTTTGTCTGCTGGTTTTATTATGATGTCCTGGGGTTTTTACATAAATTTTTAAGTCCCTGAAGTTCAAAAGGGTAGAGTTTGAGTTTTTTGTGGGGGGCCCATGAGCGATCGGGGAATGTAAAGGATGAAAAATTCCTGCTTAACAATTTGATAAAAACCCTCCTTTTTTTTTTTTTCGGTCCCTCATCCCTATTTATGAAATTTTTTAATTTCTTTGCATCATTTTTCTCACTACATTCAATATATTGTGGCAGACATATACTGCTCATCTCTGTATCACATCTGCTTCATCTAGGGAAGACCTCAGTATCCATATATCGACCTTATTACCCTACCTCCATGTACTTCTCTAATGATCGTTGCCTCCCTTCTTCCCCTATACCTTTTTTATTCTGTTATTTCTTTGCTCTTTTTGTCTTTCATTATACTCACCATCTCTTACTCATTTTCTTTCTATCTCTGCTTTTCCTTTTACACTCTATCCGTTGTTACATTTATTGTGTTTTCTTACCTCTTTCCAGATGTCCTTGACAAAGGCCAATTAACTGAAACATTAAATATTCATTTTTTTTATTTTATTTTTTTACATCTGGTTCCCATTATTTGTTACAAAAAACATTTGAGTATGTACTCTGGCACTTTATATTTTATTAGTGTTTTGATTCTTAACACTGATAAAAAAAAAAAAAATAAAAAAAAATTTTGATTACTAAGCAATCTTTAAAATGGTGTGCAGTGGATTCTCTTTTAAAAATTTTTTACGACCTCTGGTCTTTTCCCCCTATTTTCACCCCTCTAACCCCCAGTTTTTCAGGTTTTCCCTAAAACCCTTTAGCCCCTAATTTAGTGCTTTTTCAGGCAGTTTTTGGTGCAGCCGCTTTTTTTTAGGGGCATGTTTAGGAACCAAAAACATTTTTCTCTGTGTGGGTTTCCCTTATTTGTTAGCAAGAAGACCCCCCCCCCGTTATTAAAGGTATGGCAAAACCTTTGTAGGGCTTTTTTAAAATCCACCAGATGGATTCAATAGGTTTTTTTTTTTTTTTATGGCTACAGTTTTATCCCTCAGCCGTTTTATAGCTTTATGCCACTTTTAAATATTTTTTTGGGTGCCTTTTTTTAGGGAAACTGACCTTTTTGGATATTTAAAGCGATCTTCCCCCCGGGCCCGAGAAATTTAAAACACTTCTTTAAACACGCAAAAAAGATTTTGACTTGGTCTCCCTTTACCCGGTTTTTTTTAAAAAGTGGCCGTTTCGGGCAGGGCTCTCAGAAACCCTTTTTCTGTGGTCAAGAAAGTCAAAAATAATTCCCCGGTTTTAAAAGGGGAATTTATATTTAAAAAGCTATTTTTTTTCTTTGGAATTTACACAGCGGTAAAGGGTGGTGGAAAGAACATGTTCTTAATCTTAGCTCCTCAGGGGGAAATTTACCCTTTAAATCTACTAATCTAATAAGTTTCCCCTAAGGTTTTTTTTGTGGAAACCTCAAAAAATTTTTTAGGCGATTTTTTTCCCCGGGGGGCCATTTTGTCTTTTAATGTTATAACCCGCAATTTATACAGGGATTTTTTTAAAAGAACCATGTACTTGGTGTTTACAAATTTTTTTTGGTCAGGGTAAAAAAAGAAGTTTTGTTTCCAAAAAAAGTTTCTTTTGAATTTCCCTTTTTGGGGAAAAATTTTTTTAAAGGGGGTTTTTTTTATTTCACATGTTTTCACTAGCATTTCTATAAGGGGGGGCATAAACAAGTTTAAAATTTACCAAAAAAAGATGGAGAAACTCCTCATCGATAAATTTTTATGGGAGACCCTTTAAACAAACTTTATAAGAAAAGAACCAAAAACGACTCCTTCAATTTTTTTGCCAAAATTTCATAAAACCAAACAATTAAAACGGGTTTGGGTTTTATAAAAAGTGTAGAGGGATTATGTAGTATTTATTTTTTGAAAATAACTTTTTTCCTTTAGTTTTAAAGGTTTGTGCAAAAAAACAAGAAAAAGGGGTGCCTTTGACGTGTTTCCCAAAGCTGACCATACTAAAAACCATAAGGGGGTGATGCTTAAAAATTTTTCTAATAAAAGTCCCTTTTTATAAACCCCAAAAATTTTAGGGGACGACAGAGGGTTTGGTTTTTAAAATCCCCGAGTCGCTTGTTTCTCCCTTAAGCCGGTTAAAGCTACAAAGATAGATTTTTTTTGGTGGATTGTTTAAAAACCCATGTATCAAAAAAAAAGATCCTTTTTGACGTAAAAAAGAAAAACCCCGGAGTTGGGTTTGCAACATTTAGGGGTTATTCCTTTTTCTTTTTGGACTGTTTTACCTGTGTTGAGCTTTTTTTAGCCATATGGGTTTTTGGGGGTTGCAATACGGGAAATGTGATGTCCGTCCCAAATTGGGGTATTTCAATGGGTTTAAATTTACCCCGAACAAACCAAAAAGGGAGATTCCTCCCCGCCCTCTTGGGACTTTTAAAAAGCCTAATCTGGGAGTCTTCCCGGAAAAAAGTAAAAGCTTCAAAATCTGGGATAGGTGTTGTTAAAACAAGCTTTTAAAAATGTTGGTGTTTCCTTTTTATATTTTTCCCTTTTCATCGCTGTTTCATCAAACAAATTTAAATTTAAAATTTTAGATATATGGGGAAGAAGGCATACTGAAAAAGTGGGTCCGGGGGGGTCCCTTTCCCCCAAGGGGGTGGCACACAGAAAAATTAAAATTTTCTGGTGCAAAATTTTCCCCCTAAGGAAAATTTAACAAAAAGTTTGGAGATTTTTTCTTTTTTTCAGGACCCAAAACCCCTTTATATTTTCAGCCGTATTTGGACCCTTCATTTTAAAAAAAGGGAAAGTAAATTTGAAATGTTTTTTTTTCTTGATTTTGATCCATGGACAGCTTAGGTACCCTGGGGCCACCTGTTTATGCCATAATGCTTTTTAATATAGGGTGCAAACAGATCATATAAAGTGTTGGGAAAAAAACCAGACCTCATCAGATTTGATCAATTCTTACCCCTTTTCCAAACCCACCTCTATTTTTATTGTACAAAATGTCCCTTTTGGAAAGGGAGAAACGCTGTTGGGTTTGTGGCTACAAGGTTTCTGAAAGGGGGAAATTTTCGGCACGGTTTGAAAAAAAAGGAAGTGATAAACTTTATTTTTTTTTAAAATTTTTATTAAAAATATTTTAGGGGACCTTAATTCTGGCTATTCCCAAAAAATTTTTGTAATGTAACCAAAATTTTCTTAAAAAAACACCCTGGATGCCCCACAGTAGGTCTTTTTTTTGTCTCCCTTTTTGCTGTTTTTTGGATCGGCTTGATGGCATTAGTTTACCACCCTAAAGGGCCCTTTACATGGATCTAAGGGGACGGGAACAAAATTATAAGAAAGGTTTGAAGGTTGGGGGGGAAAATTAAAAAGGCCTTTTTTTTCCACTCTTTCTCCCCAACCCCAAATTTGGGTTTTTTTACCCCAGTCTGTAGGTTTAAATTTTTTTTTTTTTTTTTTTTTTTTTGCCAAAAAAGTTAAAAATTTAAAAATTGGGGCTAAGTTGGGTTTTCGTGATGTTTTTTTTATGTCCTTTTCATTAAAAAACAGTGGGGAAAAACCATGTAAAAAAAAAAAAAAAACTCCCCCTCAATTGTATGTCTTTTTTTTTTAGATTTTGGGATTTCAAGAGTCAAAAATTTATTTCCCTACTTTTCACTTTCCCCTCAAAAGGGGGTTGTATGACAGTTTTTTGTTGAGAAAAAATAAAAGGGGCCCCCTGGAAAAGAAAGGTGATGAAAAGTGTGTGGTTTTTTTTTTTTGATCTTGTGGTGAAATGGCAATACTATTTTTTGGGAGAAACTTAAAGGTTTTTTGTCCCCTACAGAGTTTCCCCAAAATGCTTTAATGGGGAAAAACTCTGTTTACTTCCTGGTTCAAAAATGGTCATTTACATACGCTCTGTGCTCCCTTGCTTTTTAGTTGATTTAAATTTGATCAGTTTTGCCCAAAAACAGCTTTTCAAAAATGCTCTAAAAAGGGATTTTTTCTGATCCCCCAAAAAATAAACCCTAATTTTCAGTTTTTTAATAAATCCCAAACTTTTTAATGCCCCAGCAGCATGAACCCTCCCCAATCTGTGTGATGACTTCACTCACTGTTATCTCATTGAACAAAAAAGCAGGGGGGGAAAATTTTTTTCAGGTCGGTTTCTGAGGGAAAATGAAAAAGCCAGGGAGGTCTTAAATTCACTTTTTATTCCCTTTGGGAAAAAGAGGAACAAAACCAAATTTTATTTGGAAAAATGTCTTTATTTTGTGGGTTCCCCCACAATTTGGAAAAACTATTCTTTTTAGCGAGGGCAACCCCCCTTTAAAAGTGGTTTCATTGCCTTATGCATACAGAATTTCCCGGGTGATGGAAACTATAAAGGTCTACTCAACCCTGGGCCCCCCAATGTTTTTTATTTGATGCTTACAGTATTTGAAAAAAATTTTTTTAGTCATCTCCCTAACAAAATCTTGTAAACGTTCCATGTTTTAAGACAGACATCTTTTTCAGTATGATTTTGTTCTGACTGCAAAAAAATGTTTTTCTGTTCCTCAGGGGACTCTGCTGAATTTTCGGTGTAGGGCTATATG